>OLKM01000634.1:45000-69163 GCA_900291075.1 Melanogrammus aeglefinus | reverse complement strand
TCCTCTCTCTTGTTCTCTCTTCATCTCTCTTCTCATCTTCTCTCTTCTTCTCTCTCTTCCTCTCTCTCTTCTCTCTCTCTCTCTCTCTCTCTCTCTTCTCTCTCTCTTCTCTCTCTCTCTCTCTCTCTCTCTTTCTCTCTCTCTCTCCTCTCTCTCTCGTCTTTCTCTCTCTCTCTCCCTCTCGCTCACTCTCTCTCAGATCCCACAAGCTCATAATCAAGACCTAAACACCCCTTGATCCTAGTCATTGTGTCCCAGGCGGAGGTCAGCCCAACCTGAATGCAGGTATATGATTTCCTTTTACAGCGGAGTGAGGCATGAGGGTGTAAGCAGTGGCTCCCCGCCTCTCAGCAGTTATGGGAATAATGACACTTACGCGTACATTGGGAGAAATGTTTTACATTGAAATCATGTCATATCAATACATGCTGGAATCAACCCTGTATGCTAACAGGCTGAATATTTTCCTCTTTGTCCAGATTTATTGTTTAAGAGACCCATTTTTATTTGACATTTGATGAGTTTGGAAAATAGTATTGCAAAATTTTGTGATAATTACCTGTTATTTGTAACTAAAAAATCTGTACCAAATTGCTATGAGTTATCTTGGGGCTGAGACTGCCATTGAGATATCCGCACTATAAAATATGCATTATTAGCATATATTAATCACAGTATATATTTTTTTTGTTGAGTGGTGATTATTTTGCTTGCTTTTTATTATTATTAAACAGCAATAACATAAATGCTCCGTAGCCTGCTATATGTGTATGTCATATGTAAAAACATTGACTGTCAAAAATTGTATCCACGCCATATCAGGCACCTATTACCTATTTTAAATATGTAAATAAAGATTAATAATAAAGATAATAATATAATAGAATGTAAGAAAATCCAGGAAATAACTTTTATAACAGCTACACATATTTTTATTTTAATACCATAACCAGCTTGTTAAATCAAAAATATTTAGGCTATTTAAAACAACACTAACTTCATAAATAAACTGATATGTCGAAAAATACCAGTGTATAATATATTTAACGATCTGACATTACATAAAATGCCATCTATTTTATCCATATTTCCAGATGCAGCCTCTTTCAGCACCCTGTTAAAACAGAGTCTGTTTTGGTCCGCTAGGATAGGCCTAATGTGTAGAATATTTCATTTTCAAAAGTTATATTTAAACTAGGCCTATATTTATAAGCATCTTGTACGATACCATTTAACCACTTCACGGGTATAAAGCACAAGACAACGTTTTAAACGTGAGCGTGATTTAAAATATGCGCATTAGATGCGTCTCCATCCAGGCTCGGGCCGAACCAGGTAGTCGGGACTCTAACGGCATCACAGACGGTTGCTTTAATTAAACACAAAAAACGGGACCTGTTGGCACTCATTCACAGCAAGTGCAACCCCTCAACCCGGGGGCTGAAGCTGCGCCACGCGCGGCCGGATTTATCGGCCATCCATGTGGGATAATTATGGCCACTATATTGCGCATAAGACAGGGCCGTCTCTGATAGCATGCTGCGTACTAATTCCGCGTTTAATTAGAATAGATTTCGGTGAGGAAGGTCGATGGGTCTCTGGTGCGACCCGCACGTGTTGGCCGGGGAAGTGGCGCCAAACTCGAGGGTCTGTAAGTGCGGGACCCCCGCTGGGTGCACGGGCCGATACTGGACACGGGGATATTGCTATGAATGAAAGCCGTACTCCAAAAAGCCAGTAAGCAGCCATGTTGAGGTGCATTATTTATCTGACCTCCAAAGACAAAGGGTTGATGTTTTTTATTCCTCTGGTCTGAGTTCACACCTTCAAGGTTCTCGGATGCCGCTCACACCAGCAGATGCGCAGCAGTTTCATGGGATATTTTCAACAAGTAAAGGCTCACTTCATTTTGGACACATGTTTAGTTGAAGTAGTGATGAATATAAATCAGGCCTTCGATCGTTGAGGTTTATACGGATTTCCCATTGTTTTACTGCAGTTGAACTGTATGATATGTGATATTTCTGGAGGAAAAAAAAGACGCTTTTGTTGTGTATGATCAGTTGTTACTGTTACTGATAATTACATTCTGCTCCTGGAGAGAAACGCGTCAGAGCGACTGAGGCGCTAACAGGTGCCCACACACAAACACACACACGAACACACACACACACACACACACACACACACACACACACACACACCCACACACACACACACACAACCACAGCACACCACACACACACAGCACACACACACACACACACACACACACACACACACACACACACACACACACACACACACACACGCACACGCGCGCGCGCATCAGACTGTTCCACACGCTTCAAACTGTTGCCGTCTGGGCGCATTACGCGGACACCGGCAGTTTCTCAAACTTAAACATGAATAAAACAAAATATAAACGTGAAGTTCTTACCTGTGTTCATTTGCGAGTAATGATTTATAGAATCCGTACTTGTGAAAATGTTCATGGATGTCGGGATGTCCTCTTCGGGGTAGAGAGAGTCGGGGATGGTGTTGATCAGAGTGCTCATGGTGAGAGGCAGCTTGTCCGCTAGTTTACCGGTCATAGCACCCCACCCAGCCGCGCGTGGAGCAGGACCAGCTCTCCCGGTGGTTCCCCCCGCGGTGCGCTTCGCTCGGACTGAAGCGCGGCTCGGGATCAAACATAGAAGTACGCGCGGGATTCCTGCAGTGTATCCAAGTTCCCGCGGAACAGACAGCGCCACCGGTGTCTCCTGGAGCGGTGCGATCACGTCAGCTTATCATTCATCTGATGACAGTGGGACGTGGTGATGGTCTGCTTGTGCGGGGAAGGAGAGAGACAGTGCGTAAAGAAGAGGCGCGCGCTCCGGTTCCATTGGACGGGCACGGGAACTCCAGGTCGGCGCATTAAATAGGGGGCTGGACGCGTGACGTAGATGACCATATAAGGACAGGCCGCTCGGAGCAGCCTCAGCCTGGAAAGAAGCGCAGGAACACTTTTCAGAACTGCACAATGCAAACGGGAAGTAGAATCTGATACGGTTAGAATCTTGTTTCCAGTGCGTAGACTGGATCGATACAACTACTTTTGGAGACTAGATTTCGGTTCAGACCTAAAGCAGGGTGGAGAAAAGGTTTATTTGTGGAGAAAAGCCTGAAACGATGTCGCCGATGGTTAAAGTGAAATCTGGCCGCACATTTACACTTTCAGCTGAGATTTTTAAAGCTTGAATTAGTTGCTAAGTAAATACAAAGTGAATCCAACTTTAAGCCTTTTATATCACGTAGTTCCCATGCATTAGCAACCTAACAGAGAGATCTCCGTTAACGTGTTGATAGGCCTATATAGCACACTGTCTTTTTAATTTATCTAATTATCTTAATTTATTTTCCCATAAAGGCCTTGAACCAATAGTCATGATTATCACTATTTGTCTTTAATTCAGGACGTGGCAACATGTGAATTACACGGTTAATGAACGCTACACACGAGTTTGTACACGTCAGCCGTCTTGCAGAAGTTTGGAGAAAAAATAAATCCTTTCATTCAGTGATCAATAACGTAAAAGACTATAATTGACGAGAGTTAATCGCTTTGTAAAGTTATTGCAAACGTGATTTTAAGTTCCCAGACTGTGCTCAAACTGTCAAGTGCCAAATAGGAGCCGCTGAAGTTGGGAACGTTCCACAATACAGGGTGGATCCGGCGGCCCGCCCCATAAATCCGTATTTAGGGTTCGAGTTTCGCGTTGGGCTGATAGTGGGAAATAGAACCGAAGACATAGTTGAATCATCAGACTTTGCCAGAGCCTAAAGGGCCGATTCCTTTACCGGGCGGCACTGTCCAACATCCATATGTCAGGAATTACTAAACCATTAGTTTCCCTTCGTGGTTGGACCATTCCTTTGTCCTATATCCCGTTGTATGCAGCTTATTGTTTCTGTTCTGTAAAGTAGCCTAGTTTATTGGGCGACTTTTAGCTGTGTGTTTTTGTTTTCACATTATAGATGATATTTTGGAAAACTTTTGAAAACAGAGGTAAAGATCCTTTGTGTTACTATCCATTAAATGAAGTCGTTATTAAAAGTTGTCTTCATGCAAATTCTAAACACGGGCCTCCTCCAACAAGTAATGGCAATGCTTCAATCAGAAGAAATGAAGAAATGAAGAAAATCCTAATGAGGCAAAACTGAAAAAATGAGTGGGAGAATAAGTCTGATTCATCCTCAGTGTTTCAGGGGGCTTATACAAACAGAGCAGGAGGGATCCTGTGTGCGTCTCCTCTGAACACACACAGCCTGCATATGTGTGTTTATTTGTAATGGATACCATTAATGGCAGACAGATCACCACGTCTCTCGGGGTGTCTTCCCAGTTCCCCGTTCTGCGGTGATGAATGGCTTTTCTGTTCAGCAGGCCTTCCAAAAGGCTGTGCTCGAGTCAGACCGAGGGTTGCAGATTTGGATACAGGCCAACAGCCATTCCCCAAACTCTTTAACCCAGTCCCTGACTCCCTCTCTCGCTCAGCATCCAATGGCAGCATCAGACCCAGAAGGCACCTTGGTAACCACATGACAACGTCCTCATCAGGGGATGGTTCCCCTGACCGCCACTCATTGGACTCTAGAATACGCGTTTTGACAAAACTCAAAGGTCTACTCTCCACCTGTCCAGGATTAAATTTACATTTACATTTAGGGCAATGAGCAGAGTACATTTGTCAGAAGAATGTGAACCAATATATCGCTGTTGTTACAGTAATAATTTTCATATACACAAGTGTAAAGCACTAACAATCACTAGGTTAACCCATTCCCCAGAACTAGAACATGATCCATTATGGGGGGTATGGAGGGGAGTCACAGCCCCTTAGCACTGTGCCTTACCCAATCTAGACATGGAGACACCCTTCATCACAGTAACAGACTGTCTGTTGTTTTAGTCCTACTCAGGCCCACTCTCAGGGCCCAGGAGGAAGCGGTGGTGCTTCAGGGCCGTCCCCCATGACACCACCCAGGGGTTTTCCTGTGATAGCGCACGGCACGGGCCTGCATGCAAAACCCTGGAATGTTGCTGTGGAGAGAGCGTGTGGCCGCTCCAACAGGAAGGGGATACCTGTAGCTCCATACCTGTTGCAGGCTTCCTTCCTCCGCTGTGAGCTGGGCTTGTCCTCCGCTGGCCTTCTTTGCATTCAGGGTTTCCATGGACGCCGTGGTTCCATGGAGTCCAGGACAGACAGACAGACCTCTCCCTTATGTCCCCATGATGACGGGAAACACAATGGCCTGACAGATTATGTATATATATATATACTGTGTATATACTGTATATATATATAATATATATAATATATATATATATATATATATATATATATATATACTGTGTATATATATGTATATATATATATATATATATATATATATATATATATATGATTATATATATATATATATATTATATATATATATAATATATATATATATATATATATTTATATATATATTATATATATATATATATATATATATGCATATATTGCATGGAGATAGCTATAGTTACACATTTAGAATTGGGATTTAAAAAACCCCTGACATGATTAATGTTAAATGTACTTAATGTTAAATGTTAAATGTAATAAAAGATGCAAGGCTGAATTCCCTCGGTGTAGAAAGTACCTCCTAATATTTAATTTAGCAATTTCAGAGCCGATGGAGTCGGAGCATGTTTCCATTTCAAGGGACGCAAACTGCGTCCAACTGTCTGCTGAATCCGCTCAGCTCATCTTTATCCACTTTTTTAGGTTCTGCGTGTTGAGAAATGCTTATCTGTGTTGATCAACCTGATCAGACAGT
Source organism: Melanogrammus aeglefinus (assembly GCA_900291075.1). NCBI lineage: Eukaryota > Metazoa > Chordata > Actinopteri > Gadiformes > Gadidae > Melanogrammus > Melanogrammus aeglefinus. The sequence continues at coordinate 63,298 of OLKM01000634.1, read as the reverse complement.
AAAAGGGCAGAATGTGTTTCAAGCTATGATGCGTCCTGTTTACACAACTTTTTCGGGGACAATAGGAGCTCTGCTTCCCCAACCACTGTGACACGTGAAACACAAAGGACTTGAAGAACAGCATGTTGAGGTCAAAGGTGAGGGTAAATAAATGCTCGCTGTATGGCGGACAGTGTAGTTGACATGCATGCTGATGTCACACTCATGAGTCGGCCCCAAGCCCCGCAAAATAAGGGGATGGAGATCTCCTGCACTTAATGAGAAATCGCAAGAAAAATGTACAATTGAGACTTCCGTTCTCATGCATATTAGATCACCTGATGCTGCTAGGCAATTGAATTGATTATAAGCATCTCTTTGTTTGAATAAATTAAGGATTTTATTAAATGCCTTTACCGTTTTCTCTAGGGATTTCTTTCCTACCAGGGAACGCAGTACGCGGCAGAGTGTTTAGCTAGGCTTGTGTCTATAATGTCTCTTTATATCTTGACTCTCTCGATAATTGGCTCGGAATAAAAAACAAAGTTAAAGCACTGCTGTTTGAGTGACGATATCTCCCAGATATATAGGAGAGAGGAACGGAGAGGCAGCCTCACAACTTGGCAATCCATACGTGTGGTGAATTCAAGTAGGTGGTTTTGGATGGATAGATTCTCATTCACCCTGCCGCACGCCCAGTGTTATGTTGATGAATTCTACTGCACGGAGCCAATTGTTATGAAATCTCATTTAATAAGTCCAAAAAGATCGATAAACGAGTGCCAGGAGATACTTTTTCCCATTGATGAACACGTATGACCCGTTCAAAGGGAGCGATAATCCGAGTCTACCTTGATTATCTGCCTATATCTCTGCGCACTCGGTGTGTGGAGTGTTTTGGTTGTTTTGACTGAGGAGCGTGTTGCTCTGACTGCTAAGTCGGCCAGGCAAACAAAGCGAATGCAGGACAATTTGATCAATGATCTCCCAGGGTTCACAGGGAGGGCACCTAGAGGTTTACCGAGGCTGGCTTAACCACCAAAGGAGTAGAGAACTCTTCTACCTTCTCCAGCGGAGCCCAGCGATGAGACACCAAATTGGGGTCAATGAAACCACCAACAAAAGATTGATCATGGGAACATCAAAGTTCCTCATGTAAATCCAGCCTTTTTCCAGACATCTGGGGTATTGATACAAACCCCTCCCCGAGGTGAGCTGCTGGTTTGAAACCAATATTCCTCATGGGGGGGGTCTTCTGACCCACCCTCTACAAAGAGCCCCGGAAGCTTGGAAAGTGTACCCCCTAGTCAACCGGGTTTAAAAGTTTATCTGTAGCATCCTCCACAGACCTGCAGGGTGGACCCGCGCATGCAGGCGCCCCCGGTTCAACACCAGACCCGCCGTCCCCAAGGTAGACTCAAGGACATGCCGGGTGTTCGCTGGTGTAAACACAGAGCTTTTTAAAAACAAAGCCAGATAAAACTCTCACTCTGAGGCCGCGATGTCACCCAGAATCTCAGTGGAAAGCGGATTACCCGATCCCCGAGAGCGCGTCCTGAGGAGTATCTTGGTTTGAGTTCCACTGACGCTTCCGGTGGCGTTGTGGTTTTGGTTTCACCTCCTACTTCCTTTTTTCTCTCTTTTTTTTGAGGCCCTGACGCGTTTCCTCCCCTGATTTAGAAGCACTCTTTCCACCCAGAGCTGTGATATCAGCTACCTTCTCTTTCCGCTGGCCGGCCTCGGAAACTAATGAGAAATCCCCGATGCGGTTCAAATCTATTTCCCAAACAACATCGCAACAGATACAAATAAAACTCTGCATCTATATTGATTTTGTGTTGCAAGCCATGAGATCAAGTGTGACACGATGACATAATAGGTTCAGTCCAATAGCAACGCATTCATGTTCAATATATGTGATTGTAGTTGTACATCTTCTCTTCCCATGAATGTAGTATCCACTGCACATTTGAAACTACATTCATGAAATCCATTGAGTTAAAGCGTAATCCATAATTAGCAGGATTTGTATAGGGAGACTTTACTGCTTCAGTCCTTGTATTTCTTGGTCAGGAACTGTAGAGAGGTCACAGGCAGTCCCAGGCCAGACCTTCTGCTGAACACCTGAGGGTCCCAGTCAACTGGGGAACACACACACACACACACACACACACACACACACACACACACACACACACACACACACACACACACACACACACACACACACACACACACACACACACACACACACACACACACACACTCACACACACGCACCACACACACAAGTACGCACGCATGCTGACATGCAATCAAGTACGCACACGTGCATCCACACACACGCAGGCACACACACACACACGCACCACACACACACACACACACACACACCACATGGACACGCGCACACCTTTTGTTTTTGCAGACATTTAACCACGGAAATGGAAAATAATTGCAAACAAGGTGTTGTTGGTGATTTCATATTCGAAGAACAATCAGGAAACCTGTAATTCTGGGCTGCGTCTTACACACCATGGGAAAAACAAAAAGGTCCAAGTGGTCCAAATGCTCATTAGAAACGCCTGTGTATCAAGGACTGGGTTTCTAATGACCATTTGGTCCCTGTTGTGAGGACCAGGGCCTACAGAGCACGCGTGGTGCACGGACATGAGTCACAGGGAACAGCACTGCTGAAAATAAAACATGTTGCTGTAATGATGGAGGTGGGAACGCAAGGACGTATTGGCAAGAAGATATGATTCAATCGCCTGGACTCATTTTCCTTCTCCCTCCCTCTCTCTCGCGCTCCCTCTCTCTCCCTCCATCTCTCTCCCTCCATCCCTCCCTCCATCCCTCCCCTTTTAAATAAACACCAGAAGGCCGTCCGGCTGGTATGACAATATCACTTCATGGATTTGACAATCGCCCCGATTCCCTGCAGAACTCTCCCTTTCCCCTTCCCCCCACCGCACTCAGTGTGCGTGAACACACACACATACACACAGACACACACACAGACACACACACACACACACACACACACACACACACACACACACACACACACACACACACACACACACACACACACACACACACACACACACACACACACACACACACACACACACACACACACACACACACACACATTCACACACAAAGAAAAAAATACAAAACACATTAGCATTCCAAAACAAACCAAAGATTTTGCCCAAATCTCGTAACTGGAGCCGATACTGATGAAAGTGTGTGCATGTGTTGTTAGAGATATGTATGTGAGACTTCACAATGTCTCCTCGGAGAAGCCAGTACTTCACTAGTAATCGGGAGAAACAAAGAATATGGAGAAAGGGCGAGTTCATTTCTAAATAACTTTCAGTCTGCAGAATAACATCAGCAGCTGCTCGAGGACAGGGGAGGAAATTCATCTTTTTGAAACGAGAGGCAGGAATTAAAAGAGTACGATGTTGCAGTTGGACCCGCTTCGTGGTGAGGGGTCTGGTCTGAGCAGGCCGCAGAGGACCACTGATCCTGTTGACCTTTGACCTCTCACTGCCGCTGCATAGAAGGCCCAGATGTCATGTTTCAAGCGTACGTCCGGTAAATATTGAGTTGATATTTCACCATGTCCTCATGTTTTTCTTTAGGATCCTCAAAGTGAACGGAGAGCAGGACGATGTGACCATGGTCGTAAAGCTGTAGTCAGTCTTACCGCTCTCCTGTACTAACCATCCTGTGAACGACCCCACGGACTCCCAGACCCCTTCAGCCTCCCAGACAGCCACCGTCGCTCGGGTCATGGGTTCACGCCCGGCACTGAGCTCAGCCGGGGGAAGATGATGAATAGTGACTGGAAGATGAGCAGATGAGTGGCTGAATATTGTCAGGTCAAACTCTGTGAATGAGGGCAGCCCTGGCAAAGAAAATGTCCAATAATCAATTTTGGGGCAACAGTCTAAAGTGGCCCGGCTTCATGATGGGGTACGACCCCCGGTGACCTCTCTGTGGCACTGGGGAGGGCGGGGGGGGGGGGGGCTGGGTGCACTGGGGTGGTAATAGCTCCTTAACTCTCCCCTACCTGGCCAGAGCGAGAGAAGAGAGAGAGAGGGAGAGAGATAGGAGAGAGAGGAGAGAGAGAGATGAGAGAGAGAGAGAGAGAGAGAGAGAGAGAGAGAGAGAGAGAGAGAGAGAGAGAGAGAGAGAGAGAGAGAGAGAGAGAGAGAGAGAGAGAGAGAGAGAGAGAGAGAGAGTAAGAGGGAGAAAGAGAAAGGCGGAGAGAAAGGAAGAGCGAGAGAGAGAGGGTGAGAGAAAGGGTGAGAGAGAGGGAGAGCGAGAGAGAAAGAGAGAGGCCAGGGTGTGGGTGGATGACTGCAGAGGCAGGGCATAGAAACAGCAAACTTTAAATTGAACACAGGGAGAAGAAGTTCTTGTGGTGGAAGACTGAACTCTGAGGATAGTTGTGGATCCACAGCGCAGCTCGTCTCCTGGCCCGCTCTGCATGCGATAGGGGGCTCAGTCTAGGGGCTCCCCCAACACTCTACAGCTGGGTCTCCTAGATACAACTAATAACGTTTAATTCGAATTGCACCCCCCCCCCCCCAACCGAATGGGACCACATGATGACAGTCGGTGACAGGATCCAGATCAAAGTGTCCCGCAGACAAGACTTTAAGAATGAACCTAAAATAGCTTATTGTTTTTTGAAGGCCCAGGCGTGTTTCCTGCTGGACAATCTGCCTCCCAATGGAAAGCCCAGATAGCACGGGGGCCTAGGGGCCAAGACCTCCGCCCACCCCCTCAATCTCTTCCTCCTGTCCCGTGACACGGTCCTGCCCGGCGGGGACAGACCTGAGCCTCTAAAGTGGCCGTATAAAACCTGAAGGATTGCTTCACGGCACTGCAGACGAGGCAGAGCGAGGGACGGCCAGCTGTCGGGAGCGATAGGGGCTGCGGGGTCTGTTGCCAGGGCAGCTTGAGCCAACAGGTCGGCGCATCGGCCTCTGGATTCACCGCCACAACACTCTGCTGTTCAAGATGGCTGTTTTCGGGAGGCCTCTGTTGATGCCTGTGGTGAAGTAGTTGTTGTTTTCTCGTCGGGTCTCTCAACCGTTGAACACGTCAGACACGTTGTTCATGTGTTTAGCATGATTTGATACGAAAGAGATCATCATTAAATCGATTTGCATAAAATTGCAGCTGGCTGCAGTTGATTTGTTAGTTGTTGAATAATAAAAAGTAAATGTATAAGCAAAAAATACGTAACGCACCAGGATGCAGAGAAGGGAAACGTAAAAAAATATAACTACCCCCATATCTAGGAATAAAAGGAAGGAGCAGGTGGATGTGTGGCTCTAAGGCAGAGGGCTCTTGGCTCTGGCTCGGCCTGCTGGAGCCTCAGCGTCCTGGCTCTTGACTCCACACAGCTCTGATTAATGGCAGCCACGGTGGGTGGGTGGGAGACATGGATCTGCCCATTACCACACAGCAACATTGCAAATGACTTCAATTACCGTGGAGTGTGCTGAGCTGGCGGTGGGAGCGGTGGGAGCGCTGGGAGCCGGGGTGAGGGGAGAGCCACGTTCGGCCCAGCGTCCCGAGGCTGGAGTGGGCCTCTCAGCCACTCCACGGCAACACACAATGGAAGCGGCCCGGCGGACGCACGCGGCGGCGTAGTAAACGCGGATACATTTTCAATGCGCGCTCACCTCGTAGTGCACCTCTTTTAAACACACACTCGTGGGCTCCGAGGCAATTAGCAGCTGTTGTTTCAGTTCTTTGTACGAGCGGTACTTAAACACAGCAAACACCAGGCGGAATCAGCAGGGGAATCTGAACCAGGTCCTGCTTCTCCCCGGGGGGGGGGGGGGTCATTCCACAGCTCTCTGATATTTGTCCCCAACACTGTGACCCACCGGCCCCGGGAGGGGGAGACTGAGCAGCCTCAGGACACGGTGACACCCACCCCCCCCCCCGACGGGCTGCCAAGTTTAACCGGCAGTCGCTCTCTGCTGGGGGGGGTACGACAGGGGGGGGGGGGGGGGGCGAGGGAGGGGGAAGGGGATTCCCTGTGATCACGGCCCTCTGCCCCCTCCATCCCCCCAACCCGTGCCCTGTGCCAAGATCAGATCCCAGTGCAGCAGCCAGCTGTCCCCGTTCATTCCTCTGACCCGCAGTGGAGACCTCCACCGCAGGGGAGGGGGGGGGGGAGGAAGGGAAGGAGGGGGAGGAGGGGGAGGAGGGGGAGGCAGACCCTGACCCGGGGCTTCCTCGTGGTGTGCCCCCCCCCCCCCGCCCAGCGCAGCTCAGTCTGCCATGGCTCCAGCGACAAAGCGTCAAAGAAGAAGATGAAAAGAAAACAGGAAGAAAAAAAAATAACGAAACACAAATTTGGGATAAAATTGAGTCAAGCGCTCGCTGGTGGAAGTGGAAAGCGATCATTAGGAAGCCTCCCACCCACGGGCTAAATGCGTTGCCGCCGCAAATCACATCAATTAGCGTCCCGGTGGAAGAAGGATGCCCTCTGCGTCCTGCCACATGGAGGCCGCCTGAGTCCGCTGAGTGGACATGCTTCAGGGGGAGGTGGCGGTGGGACGCAGGATTCCCCCTGCCCCGTGGACTGGCCAGGGATGTCCTCTTGTGGACGAGCGCAGGCCACACGGCATGCAGCAGGTCAGCCAGCGGGGAGAGGTAATCCCCAAACCAACGCATCAACGCACCGTTCACTTCTCTCCGCTGCGTCTCCATGTCACGGCAGCTTGAGTTATTTCCCCCTTTTGTTGAATGTTTGACTATAAAATGCAATTTGATTATAGATTTTTGTAATTATATTGTGTGATTTCATTTCCGTTTGGCTGGATGAAACGCGTTGGAAAGGGAGGAGGAACTGGGAGAGTCAGAGGGACCGGCGGAACCAGGAAGGGTGGATCCCGTTAGAGGGAAGACTGGGAGGGCTGCTGGTCAGAGGAGACATTAAACCAGTGGGTTCAAGTCTCCGCTTGAAACAGTACAAGGTTGGTTCAATGTCCTCAATAGTATCTAATGATAAGAAATCAATGAGACTTAAAACGGATCAATGAAGCCCTGACTGATGGTTTAGTGGTCTAGATAGAAGGATGCTTTTCAAGTCTGTCTGTCAACTAGTGACACAACTAGCATACACACCCAGGGCACACCCTTTCATCTCCCTCTTCCCTGAGTAAAGAGTTTTCATCCTAAAACAAATAAACCCAGTTGTTGTTACTGCTGTCGTCTTTTGTGTGCTTCAACATCAGGCGCGCGTCAGGCTAATGCGCTGTGATGCTTCTCCTAACACGCAGCTGTCAGAGACTTCAAACGGGGAACGGCTGCGGGGCCCCGCACAGGGCGTAGGGCCCGGGTGCTCGCCGGTCTAGGAGCCGCCGCGGACTCCCCTTGGACCCCCCAGACGTGACTCTTACCAGAGCAGACAGGGGGACATGCCTCCTGTGAGCCCAATCTACCCCCGCCTCGGATCCATCTTGTCTCCCCAAAAAGGAGGAAAGAAAGAAAATCGTCTTGTTTGCCTTTTCCTCCCGTCTCCGTGCTCACAGCAGGGTTTAATCCATAGTTGTTTTGCAGCAATACTGCCGTCTCCAATTTAATGAATGAAAGTAATCGTTTTTCCACTCATAACGTCTCTCATTCGATTTTCAATAGATAATTGGCAGAAATGACGAAAGCGATTCTTCCTCTTATTTGAAGCACTTAGTAAAGTGCCGGTGTTTGCCGTATCTCGTCAAGCATCAATTTGGGCTTAACACAGCAGGTTAGAGATCCAAGTTTGGGCTATTGCAAGGGGAAAAGACCATTCAGATGGTTTGCACACGCATTGGAATGGCAATTTTGAAGGGGTGTTGGGTTTTGGTAGGAGGTTAAGGAGAAGTGGTAAGCCTCTCGCAGGTTTGCGTGGGAGCAGTAAATTCCTCGTCTGACCCTGCAGTCGTCTGCACTGCGGTCCTCTGGCTTCGTAACCTCGTTACCGTCAGCCTCATTAGCTTCCACTACTTTGAGTAAACGCACAACAACGACTGACACGCGGAGCATCCCAAAGACAGATGGCCTCGGAAAAAAGGAACACTCACAATTAAAAATTACGAAGATTAAAAGACATGAAAGAGAAACCCCTTGAATAAACTTGTTGGTGTATTTGAGGCAAAACATCTCAGGGCCTTAGTTTTCTAAATCCTGGCATTGGGGTTATCCAAAACGTGAGGGTCAGAATTGCTGACCCCGCTATCGCTAATAAGCACAACAAGTGGTGGGCAGAACGGGGTACATTGTGGGGAAATATGAGTTGTGATGGTGGATCCACTGAGAGAGGAGCGTCCTTCTGCTGTGAGTGACTGTGAGGCGCCAGGCGGATGCTGGAACAACAGGAACTGGTAGCGATGAAGGCCAGACGTCGTGGATGGGTTGAAAGAGTGTATTCTGTAAAAACCAGACAAACATGATAGCAACGCAACCGATACTGATGATAAAGTAATAGAAACAATAAGGTGTGTGGGAGGAGCATTCGTTCTTACCAAATGATATTAGTGGCTACGTCTCCTATAACATAAGGTGTTGAGGGAGAATAACAAAGGACAGGAGAATACAGAGATATCCGTCAGATGAGGAGTGACAGGAAGGGCAGAGCGGAGCGCTGCCACTACCCACCAACTTGGCGGGAAACCTCCTCCAAGAATTACATTAAAACCGACACTGAATACTCACCAGATATGGTTATGCCGTCTGATTCCCTGCTCCTCAGTTGACTTCCCTGTCAATCCAGAAAAACACAAAGAACACAAATGATTGGAAATCAAACATGGCGAGGGCTGAGGGTGGAGGCAGTCACTGAGAGGCTCTCAGGGTTTTGGAGCGAGATGATGGTGTCTGACGGTGGAGTGATCTTCTTCGGGTGGGACACCGAACCATTGGTCACCGATGGGCTTCAGCGATGTGTTGTTGGGCCCCAGGGCCGAGCGGAGCCCCTGGCTGACACAACACCCCCTGAAGGCGGCCATTAAAGATCCTGCTTTGAACAATGTCAACGCTTCATTCCTGACAGATCGGCAATATTTTAATATCTGGGAATAAACACCATTTCCAGACAAATGAAGCTGGTGATTGGATTTCCAGATAGCAAATTCCCCATATAATTTTGTGTAAATTAACCACCAGTTGCCTAGAAACAGCGGCTCACCTCACTGCCTGATATGAAGAGCCCATAATCATATTCATCTCCAGTCCCACTGAATGTTTTTCAGGTTAAACTCCATATCCCCACAGAATGCATGGAAATAATTTGTTTATGGATATTTTGCCTCCTGACTTACTGGCTTAAAAGTGATACTGACTGACTAAATATGATGTTGGTGAGGGGCCCTTCATCTATTTGACCTAAGTGTGGATGTCCTACGGCAGCAGTACGTTAATTCTTACAACCTTTATGTCCCCTTCTACCACTCACAGGCGCCCCCCGCAGGCCGCTGGAAGAACAGCAGCACAGGACAACATCAGGGACAGTATGTCAGTGGTACACTCTCCTGCGGTGCTGTACAGCAGCGATTTTCTCAATTCTCTATTTGACTCATTAAATATTGTGTTTACTGCGGTCTCCTAGGGAACAGAGACGCAAACGAAGGACTTAAAGCTGGGCGATAATAAATCATAGGAGGGTAAAGAAGGCACATTACACATAGATGTATAGCACAAAATACATCAATACGTTATATTACCACTACTTTTAGTATGGTAACATAAATATTCTCCTTATTCACATGATAAAGGTCTTTGTCTGGATGACTCCATTTTGGAATCTCAGCCTTGGAATGCTAGTTATTGTGTTGGATATATATGTTATTTTGGTCCTTGTTTATTGGTCATTATAGGAAGATGTTGTTTTCGAAACTGACAGTGTTTCTCATGAAAGACATTGAAAATCAATGCTTTCATTAGCTTAGGTTATGGTATATTTACTTGATTTAGGATTTGACAGTAGGCTACAACATCCCTCTTGAGTCCTCTCAAAATGGCGTATCATATGAAATATCGCCAACAAAAACTCCCATGATGCATTCTGATGTCCAAGCCCTTTAGTTCATATTAGACATTGTTCTGGTCACTCCATCATTCAGTTTGGGTAAGGTATATACATGATAAATATATAAATATCTTGACATGCCCAGCATATGCAGCCGCTGTATTGCTGTTCTAATTGATTAAATGAAGACTTATTAGTTATAATTGAGACAGAATAGAATAGTATTTTTCTTCTATTTTTGTACTTTCAGAATGGCCTAGAATATAATAGCTTGTTCAAAAAAATAATATCATATATAGGCCTATATATCGTATACATTATTAATATTATAGTATAATTAATCAACAATTTTATGTTTTGTAGCATTCTGTGGTACATGGTAGTTCTGTGGTGTGATATTGTTGCACTGTGGGTTTATGTGTATCAGGGCCTGATGATCTCTGCCTGGGCTCTCTCTCTTATGTGTTAATAATCTCACAGCACAGTTGTTTGTTTTATATGTTTGGTTTCCCACGTGCTGTGTGTTTGTGAATTCATATGCTTGGGGGATAGGTCTCACAATCCAAACACAGAGCACAATCATGATTATTACTCAAAATGTATATACGTACACATATATATGTATTTATATATCATAGCCAAAAATAGCTGACCAGAATTATTTAAATATATTTTGTTTGTGGCCAAGAATAGTGTGGAAACAGATTGGATGCAAAACATAAATCTGGTAAATTGTGTGAAAAACTCAGGAATGGCTCTTTATATAGAGCCTCATCAAACCGTGCAATTTTACTATATTAAACCTCCATTATCTGTTAACAGTAACCTAGTGCTGCCTTCTGTTGCTTGTGCAGCCTATAGCTACCACCCTATACAGCTCTATTTATTGCATGGTGTTGAGCACAGAACAGCAGTGCTGGAATGGGCTGCTTCTGATTCACTCCAGAGACATGTTTTTAACTCCACTACTTCCAGCATCATCCACTGATCAGTGAGGAGAAAAAGCTTTATTTAGAATCGCCGGTCCAGGAGCCTGTGGGATCCAAACTCATTGCCATAGCAACAGGTCAACATTTAAATGTGCAACTCACATTTCACCTCATGTTAATGCTCCACGCTCGCTCCCTCTACATAAACCCACTGCCCTGTAAATTTAACTTATAAAGAGCAGTGAGATAAACAAACTCTAAACTAACACGGCCTTTATGTACGGGTTATACTATTAAGACACACACACACACACACACACACACACACACACACACACACACACACACACACACACACGCAGACACACACCACACACACACACACACACACACACACACACACACACACACACACACACACACACACACACACACACACACACACCTTGATGTGTTGCGATCATGCTCTGCATGGAACTGAACCATCAACCTTCACCCTTCCCATACATGTCACATTTCCATTCCCAGTATTCCTGCTCTGAGTGGGGCAAGTAGGGACAGTGTAATGGATGAGGCAGAGCTTCCTGGGACCACTGGCCGTACTGGGATCATAGCCCAGTGGAGGGAGCCTGAGCTGGGTTGAGGCGGGGTCTGGCAAAGTGGGGGTGGGCGGTCCTGACGGGGACCAAGTGGGACAGCAGGCCCTGCAGGATGGAGAGCGCTGACCAATAGGTCACTGGGAGGGAATGACTTTCTGTTTCTGTGGGAGGTTCTATTCTAGAAGGGGACGGTGCTATGGTGTTGGTGTGTTTTAATGTCCGGGCCTGATGAAAAGGTTTAGTTTGTGTGTGAGTGTGTGTGTGAGTGTGTGTGTGTGTGTGTGTGTGTGTGTGTGTGTGTGTGTGTGTGTGTGTGTGTGTGTGTGTGTGTGTGTGTGTGTGTGTGTGTGTGTGTGTGTGTGTGTGTGTGTGTGTGTGTGTGTGTGTGTGTGTGTGTGTGTGTGTGTGTGTGTGTGCATGTGTCAAACTCTAAATCACTTACGTGTTGGGACACCAATGGCTCTGATTCATGTTGATGACTGGAACATTTAGACTGGAGGACGCAAGACCTCTGGCCAACTCGCCAAAGAAAATGTATGGCTATCTTCACCAGTTTTACTACTTCACTGATCCATGTCTCATGTTGTTCTACGTGTGAGCACATGCTATTCTTTAGGTTTGTGTACATCATTTTCTATAGGTTTAAGTTCATTTTCTTCCATAGGTTTGTGTGCATGTTATAGCTTTGTGTTCATGTTATTACATGGGTTTTTGTACATGTTATTCTTTAGGTTTGTGTACATGTTATTCCTAAGATTTATGTACATGTTTTTTCTTAGGTTTGTATTCATGACACCACAGGTTATTCCTAAGGTTTGTGTGCATGTTATTCCTTAGATTGTGTACATGTTATTCCTTAGGTTTGCGTTCATGTACTGGCTGCTTGGAGGGCTCCTTTCCCATATAGTAAATCTATCAGTGCTCGGTGGAGAGACAGGGGCTTGAGAGTTCAGGAGTCACACAGTTTATTGACAAGGCTAATCTGAAATCAATGGCGTCTTCAAATGGGATGATAGGCTCACCTCCATGCTGAAGAAGTCAAAAGCCTTGACTTGAGACATGGCGGACATTGAATATTTGTGTCCAGTGAGGGTGAAGTATTGGTCATCCATTCAGCCAACTGGAAGCCTCCCTTCCCCGTCTGGATACATTGTGTATCCTCATCATTAACATACATGAGTTATATTTGGTGACAGTTTAAGGCTTTATTTAAATTAATTTAACTTGCTAGAGCAAATTAACCCTGCTTGAAATTTCCTACACTTTTTTTTCCCTTTGCATACTTTATATGCAAACTGATTCAACAAGGATGACAGATTGGCCGTGTATGCCAACTTTGCTATGCAGATTTATCCCTAAAACTCGACATTTCCTATTGACTCAACACCAACTATGTTTAAAAGAGAAGAAGCAGCTCTTTCCAGCAACTACTGCTTCTGAACAAAAACATCCACGACCCTGAGGTGAAATCTGTGTCCTTTAGCCTTAATTACGGGCTGCGTTCACGATAAACAGCAAACCATCAATATTCAGTTGGAGAACTCCGTCTTCCAGCCCCAGAACTCTGTAGATCCACATTGGCCAAGGTTCACCTTTGGTGCCAAGACACCCAGTAATCAGCAGGTTCCATGTGGCAGTCCCAGACGTTTAAGTTTTATGTAGATCAACACATCATTACCACCAGCGCATAATGGATTCGCCGCCATCGACGCCGCCTGACGCTCTACCTCAGGAACTCAGATTTCCTCCACCAAGCGAGTAACCTCCTCCAAACCCCATGGTTCAGGGGCTGCAGAACCTTCTTCCACCCAACCAGCTTCCCAAATGTAATTTACATTGCTAATGTATAATCTGCATCCTGCATCGCTTCTTTAACTTTTTTTACACTTTCCCTTTGAACTTCTTTTCAAGCCCCAACTTGAAACTGAAACTTGTTTATGCTCTGCTCAGACCGGGAAAAAACTGATGGTTTGGAGGCCAGAGCCATGATAGAGAAGTTAGTTGAGAAGGTTGAGTAAACGTGGTGTCCGTTCTGAGCGGAGTTCTCCTGTTCACCAGCCATCCCTCCACTGCTGAACCCGAGAGAAGAGCGGCTCTGCAGGGTGGCAACTGGACCACATCCCAGTTCACCCAGCGAACCCCCGTACAGGAAGCAAATCAAGTGGAGGTTCTGAAATAAAATGATATTTAAATAAAAAGGGAGAGTGTGAGGGGGTAGTATGAGGAATACCCAGTTTCTCTCCCTCATTGTCCCTCTCTCTCTCTCTTCTGAGTGGGTGAGTGTGCTTCCCTTTGTCAGCAGGAGCCTCTTGTACACTTGTATATCCTGCACACAGCTCTCCCCCTCTCTCCCTCCCTCCCGGGCCCTCCCGCCCGGGCCCTCCCTCCCCCTCATTTTTATTTTTTATTTTTGCGCATCCTGCAAAACCCACACCGGCGACAATCAGCACCCACGTCCTTCTCATGAAGCTCCTCCACAGCATCGTGCATCGCAGCACCCTGCTTCACTCACAGCAAGGCTACCAGACGGGGAGAGAGAGAGAGGGAGAGAGAGAGAGAGAGAGAGAGAGAGAGAGAGAGAGAGAGAGAGAGAGAGAGAGAGAGAGAGAGAGAGAGAGAGAGAGAGAGAGAGAGAGAGAGAGAGAGAGAGAGAGAGAGAGAGAGAGAGAGAGAGAGAGAGAGAGAGAGAGAGGAGAGAGAGAGAGAGAGAGAGAGAGAGAGAGAGAGAGAGAGAGAGAGAGAGAGAGAGAGAGAGAGAGAGAGAGAGAGAGAGAGAGAGAGAGAGAGAGAGAGAGAGCATGACAGATGGCGTTCACAGCTCTATTTCGGAGGCTGGACTTGTACACTGCCACAGCTAGCAGCTCCTGCCCACCTCCCCCCCCCCCCCCCCTGCCTATTCCGCCCCAGCCAAGCGCCAGGGACGGTTTCCTCATCGCTGCCTTGCTACTAATCAGCCCATTCATTTGCAGGGTTATTGTGAATTAATAGTCGGCCTCTCTCAAGCAATCTCACAGTTTAACAGTTGAAGCTCTGACAAAAGACCCCGATTTTTGACTCTTACAGAATTTGGTCATTTAAGAAGCAAAAAAAAATGCACAATTGCATTTTTGCGCATGATAAAGAAACTATGATTGAATGCATGTCTACAAGAAAAAAATTTGATTTCAAGAAGCCTAATAGATAAAGATGAGATGTCTTTATTGCGTCTATACAGAGATAACTCCCTGTTCCTAGGATCATTATCAATCATTAGCAATGAGCTGTTATACCATGACTTTACCTGATCAATGTTCTGTCACACACTGACAGGTGTATACGTTAGAGTCTGAACGATGAGATGAATGCCTAAAGGCCACTTTCTGTGTTAAAATTGAAAATATATATATTTAGATGCGAGAGAGTTCAATTGAATTTGCAATAAAACAAACGCAGACCTTCAGGGGTTATCAGTGCAATGCGTCGAACATCTTGCCCCTGGACTATTGGCACAGATGAACAGAGGAGGATGAACCATGAGCAAGGTGCAGAGCTGGTGGCCCGAGGAGAACGGCCTTCTGGCAGAGAGGGGGCTGATCAGCCTGAGCGGTGGTGGGGTGAGGGGGTGGTGGGGGGGTGGAGGGGGCGGCGGCAGGTGTGCTGAGTGGATTCAGGGTTAGGGGGGATGAGAGTCAGAGAGGGTAGTCATGGGGGGATGGGTTAGTGGTTCCTCCGGCTCTGCTCCAGTGCATCAACAAATTAATACCCTTAACAAGTGGACACATGTACTAATGGGGAACTCATCCTGCCCCCCTCGGTAATGAACCTCTCTGAGTTCTCTGAAACACAAACAGTCCAGTGATTAGGTGGACTCCCCGGCACGCCCCGTCACCCTCACATAACCCCATCACGCACCCGAACCTATACACCGCTTTCGTCATGCTTGTTAGCAGCGCCCATTATACTATTACTCAAACCACTGAGTTGAGAAACCACCCAAACTCATTAGCACGGACCGCACCTGTCTGGGTTCGCCGCAAGTTAATTGCACCAATACACATGGCGAGCGGGCGAAGGTGGGGGTTCCAAGGGTGTGGTTCCAAGGTCGGCCGCCGGGCCTCTGTAGAACGCTTCGGCCGTGGCCGAGGGCAAGGGCCGCCACTGGAGAGTGTGCCGCTCCTGAGAACCAACGGTCTACTAAACCTGGAACCTGCCGCTCCTGGGAACAACGGTCCGCTAAACCAGGGTACCAGCTAGTCCTGAGAACCGACACTAAACCAGGGAACCAGCACTAAACCAGGAACCAGCCGCTCCTGAGAACCAACACTAAACCAGGAACCTGCCGCTCCTGAGAACCAACACTAAACCAGGAACCTGCCGCTCCTGAGAACCAACACTAAACCAGGAACCTGCCGCTCCTGAGAACCAACACTAAACCAGGAACCAGCCGCTCCTGAGGACCAACACTAAACCAGGAACCTGCCGCTCCTGAGAACCAACACTAAACCAGGAACCAGCCGCTCCTGAGCCGGTCTACTAAACCAGGAGAACCAGCCGCTCCTGTATGCCTGTCCTTTACTAGCCCCTGTATGTGTGTGAGTGCTGTGTGCCCACTGGCGGGCATGTGTGTGTTTGGAGAGCCGACTGAGTGTGCAGTTTGGCGAGGCCCCAGCCTGAGTTCCCAAGGTAACAATCGGCTACAGTGGGGGCTGGCTGACTCACTTGGAGGGAATCCTGGAACCTGCGCGGAGTGGCCCACTCGGCCCACCCCCAGCCTTATAAGCACCAACACGCGAGCAGGGAGCTGACATGTCCCCTCGCTCCCCACTGCCGGGGGTGGCAGAGGGAATCCCAGCTCGGGCCCTGCCTACCACGATGGGACACACACACACGCATACACGCACACACACACACACACACACACACACACACACACACACACACACACACATACACACATACACACACACACACACACACAGACACACACACACACACACACAAGCAGAAACACAGATACTGACACACACAGGCACAAACACGCACACACAATGAGACACACAAACAAACACACACACACATACACAAAAACAAATGCGGGCAAACACACACACACACCCCCCCACACACAGACACACAAAGATACGACAACAGAGTCACACACACACACACACACACACACACACACAGCACACACACAGACACAGCACACACGATAGCAACAGACACACACACAGGACACACACACCACGCCGCGAAGCACACACACACACACACACACACACACACACACAACAACACACACACACAACACACACACACACACACACACACACACACACAACACACACACACACACACACACACACACACACACACACACACACACACACACACACACACACACACACACACACACCTTGGAGCTTGGATGTAGATGTTGAATGTAAGAATATAGTGCTGTGTTTGTATGTATGTATGCATGCATATATAATTAGGAAGGCATGGCTACAATGACTGGCATATTAATATACATGTTAAAACATGTTAATATATCTTAATAGAGAGGAAGAAACGTAGGAGAGAGGGGGCGGGAAAGAATGATTAAGGTCATAAGTCAGCGCCAGAGAGTCAATTAAAATATTAAATAAAACTCAAGCACCAAACACAAAACTTAAAGCATTATAGCGCTGGCCTGTGCGTGGAGGAGGAATGGAGGATGAAGGAGTGCGAGTAGGAGGACAAGAGAACAAGAACTCCATGCCCACACAAATTAATTAAATAATTAGGAGGTTACAAGGAGATCAACAGGCGTGTAATTGAACACTTAATTAGTTCAAGGTTATTCGAATCCTGGCGTGACTTTGAAAAGCCGTTGGGCCAGGGCCCAAAATGGAGGCCGCAGCTGCACCCATTTGAGTAGAAGTGATGCTACCTTGTTGCATAGAAGTGATGCTACCTTGTTGCATAGAAGTGATGCTAGCTTGTTGAGTAGAAGTGATGCTAGCTTGTTGATTAGAAGGGATGCTACTAGCTTGTTGATGAGAAGGGATGCTAGCTTGTTGAGTTGAGGTGATGCTATGTTCCCCGGGTCCTATGATCCCCAGGGATCATATGTGACCAGGGAACATTTTTTCGAATCGCCTCTGATTCGCCTGTGATTGGTTAGAATGGCTCTCCTCAGATTGGTAGTGATTAGGTTTAGGGTTAACCATCACCCTAACGCTAACCATAACCATAAACCCGACCCTAACCCTTTGCACCCGGGGACCATAGGACCTGGGGAACATAGGGATGACCCCGAAGTGATGCTAGCTTGATGAGTAGAAGTGACACTAGCGTGTTGAGTAGAAGGGATGCTAGCGTGTTGAGTAGAAGTGATGCTAGCTTGACGCGTAGAAGTCATGCTAGTTTGTTAAGTAGAAGTGATGCTAGCATGTTCAGGAGAATTGATGCTAGCTGTTTGTCAATGAGCGACAAGCTGATAACAACCATTTGCAAGAAAAGGATATGCTGGCAGAAAATATTTTGCCGCACAATTGCAATGACCGATAAATGAGGAACCAGAGGCAATCCGAAGTGTCCCAGTTTCTCATGTAGCTGAGGGGTTTATTTTTTTTGCACCTTAAATCCAAACGATATGTTTTAGTCATCATCAAACGCTTTGGCAGTACACCACATCCGTCTGAGGCAAAAGGCACACTCCCCCCGCCCCCCCAATTTGTTTTTTTAAATAATTCATTCTTTTGGGAATAGCAAATATTCAA
>OLKM01000634.1:17500-40000 GCA_900291075.1 Melanogrammus aeglefinus | reverse complement strand
TGTGTGTGTGTGTGTGTGTGTGTGTGTGTGTGTGTGTGTGTGTTGTGTGTGTGTGTGTGTGTGTGTGTGTGTGTGTGTGTGTGTGTGTGTGTGTGTGTGTGTGTGTGTGTGTGTGTGTGTGTGTGTGTGTGTGTGTGTGTGTGTGTGTGTGTGTGTGTGTGTGTTGTGTGTGTGTGTGTGTGTGGTGTGTGTGTGTGTGTGTGTGTGTGTGTGTGTGTGTGTGTGTGTGTGTGTGTGTGTGTGTACGTGTGTGTGTGTGTGTGTGTGTGTGTGTGTGTGTGTGTTGTGTGTTGTGTGTGTGTGTGTGTGTGTGTATGTGCGTGTACGTTGTTACGTGTGTGTGTGTGTGTGTGTGTGTGTGTGTGTGTGTGTGTGTGTGTGTATGTGTGTGTGTGTGTGTACGTGTGTGTGTGTGTGTGTGTGTGTGTGTGTGTGTTGTGTACGTGTGTTTATGTGTGTGTGTGTGTGTGTGTGTGTGTGTGTGTGTGTGTGTGTGTGTGTGTGTGTGTGTGTGTGTGTGTGTGTGTGTGTGTGTGTGTGTGTGTGTGTGTGTGTGTGTGTACGTGTACGTGTGTGTGTGCGTGTACGTGTGTGTTTATGTGTGTAAGGGGGATTGTAGCAGCTTCTTATGTAATCCCGTTTGGGTGGCAGAGAACAGAGAGAAGTGTGATGGGCATCTCACACACTGCAGAAGAGCAAATGATTAGTTGATGAGTGGTGAACACCAGGCTGCTAAGAGCCGTTACTTCATCACTCACAAACCAAAGGTTCCACAATGCAGGGCTTTCTCCGATAACTCCTCTGAGCAACAGGACATGTTGATCTATCACACGTGCACTCAGAGACAGACGGTGGACGGAGAAAGACCCGTCGTACCGGGACAGGCCAGGTGCTGACCTCGGACGGGGACGGGGACGAGCGGGTGTGTTCACCTCCTGAAGTGAACTCTGTGTGGCTGGAGAAGCGGACATCCACAGAGGGAGTCCCATAGAAGTCAAGTGTCTCCAGCTGGGCTTCTGTTCCACAGCGTTCTGTCGGTTCACACTCATCAAGTCCTGGGAAGTCTGTGAAATGTGTAATGGCTGATAACGGGAACTGAGCTGAACTTGCATACTGGTTCAAACAAAAACTGAAAACAACAATCTTTGATTCCTTCAGGACGGATTCTCCCATATTGTACATGTATATACATTAAGGGGCAGGATTGTCTAGTGGGGAGGGAGGATGTCAGGCTTCCTGTGGGCGTGCTTGAGTAAGAGGCCCAAACATATACCTGCTAATTTAGAATAAATCTGTTTACTGTCACTCACTTTTATAGATGGGCCTGCTTCAACAATAGCAATTAAGAATCTTGTTTATTTCTTTAACTAAGTTAGCCTGTTCACATTGACAACAATCTAACAGTTATAATTCAGTTATTTACCCTTTCCACAAAGAATGGCAGCGCGTGCATCAGTATGTGTTTTATAATGATGACTCGTGTCAGCCACTACAGTAAAACTTTGCCAAACTGTAACAGAGAAAACCGTTAACCTGGGTGATGATGAGCACGTTTAGTAACTTCGGGGAGAAAAAAACAATCACATAAAAAAAAGAATTGAATCCCTGTGCGCGCCCACCCCCTTGTCAGGAGACGCCGATGTCCCGGAAGGTTATTTGTGTTTGCCGGCAACCCAAGTGCTCAACTGGATTAAAAAAAACACGCTGCATATGTTTGGAAATCTGTTTCCCTGGGCGTACGAGCGGAGTGAGCGAGCGCGCGGCAGCAGCAGCAGCTTGCGTCTTCTCCAAGAGAGAGGGAGAGAGGGCAGACACTCTCATCATTAGCCAGGCTACAATGTGCTCCTCTACCTGCTCCAATCTGCAGGCGCAGCTCCTCTCTGACGCCGGGCAGATGTTCCCAGCGACGAGGTGCAGCCGCACCGGCAGGAGCAGCGAGCGGAGAGGCAGAAGAATAGGAATATTCAGCGGCACTGCACACAATAAGAGTTTAATTATGAATAATACCAATGAGCTCTTTGTTCTCGCAAAGTCTCGAGTCTCGCCTGGCCTCCAGGAAATTGTTTTTGGCTTCCATATGGGGGCAGCTGTCCGTCAAAAAAAAATAAAGAAACGGCAAACTCGGAAATCATAATATGGCCCAGTAGGGGAAAATTACAGGATGAGGAACAATGCAATTATGTATGTTTATTAACCGTACTGGAGTGCTGCCCTGTAAGAACAACTGTGAGGGTAATGAAGAGGTTGACAATAAATTCAAACATCAGCACCTTATCCAACTGTGCATCAGTTGCACTTCAGCAAATAATAATAAAATACACTCTGTTGTTTGGAGGCGAAAACGTCTACAGCCCTGTGAATCTTTGACTATTTGACTCCATCCCACAAATTAAATAATGAAATAATGGAGAAGTCTGCGTGATCCAGTGCAGACCAGAGGACATCGGGAGGTGCGGGGCAGAGAGTCTCTGAAGGCCTACAGCTTCTCCATCACAAACAGCAGCTGCTCAGACCACCGCCACAATACTTCACTGTTGTTCTTCTCCCCCTGAACACAGCCTCCTCCGGGAGCGATAATATAAAAACAAGAACATGGATTCCAGAACAAGCATCTCCCTCTCCGATCGGGATAATGTTGATGATAGTAATAATGGTCAGGTTAGTCTGCCCACCGGGCCCCTGAAACCAGGGAAGAGGAGGTTCAGGGGCCGCCTCGGAGCCAGCGCTCGCAGGCCCCTAACCTTCACCCTCACCCTCACCCTAGGAGGGCCGCAAGGGCCCCGGGCAGGCCGCTACCTGGACACAGTGAGGGTCAGACGGAGGCCTCTTTGCCTTCTGTACCCTGACCCGGGCTTTAAAACGCACCCATCTCACCAGTAGTAGTAGTAGTGGTGGTGGTGGTGGTGGTGGTGTGGTGGTGGTGGTGGTGGTGGTGGTGGTGGTGGTGGTGGGGGTGGGGGTTTCTGTGCAGTCGTTCCAAGAAAATGTAACAAGTCGTGGCGATATAGAAAATTGTATGTTTTATTATTTAAATAGATAAATGTGTTTGGCAAATAACGAGTTTATCATTGCCTTCAGCAATTTATAACTGAATAGTGAGCCCTCCTCAGTTTGGGGACAATGAGAATTAACTCCTGCCATCATTTCGCAAGGGTGCATTGTATGATAATGACAAGCAGCCAAAAACTTTTAAGTGACAATATGTATTAGCAAAAAAATAAATAAATTAGAGAAAGTAACAAGCGGCACTGTGTTTATGGAGTGGGTCTATTCAGATACTAATGATTTGCTTGTTACGATAATGACTGCTGCGAGAGCGGAACATCTGCATTGGTTTAGAGCAGAGACGGGAGAGGGAGGGAGAGGCTCGCAATCTGGAGTTTGACTTGAAGAGCAAGACAGCAATCTGTTGACGGGTATTTTGGTAATTGTCCATAATTGATGCGAAATACTGAAAGTGTTGAACGGATTCAAAATAGAACGCTTCTGCCTCTCAAGAGGTCAATGAAAATAGGAATTGGAGGAGAATCAAGGTGTGTGGAGTTTTGAATTAAGCTTACTGCCTTCTAGGGAGACTGGGCACCAGAATACTGATTAAATGTACCGCTATATTTAACACGACATGTGATCATATCACACTATATAACACGTACGCAAAACATTACAATAACTTATGTAAAAGATGGCACCCTCAGGATCTGACATCACGGAAACTTAGCCGTTCAGTTCTATGGTCATATTGTGACAAGAAGAATAAGAAATGGTGATTCTTTGAGATGTAGCATAGGATCGGCTGGTATTATGACAAGCTCACCATCGCATGATCGCCTCGCAGAAAAGAAAGTGGACTAAGACTGCGTTTTTTCAAAGCAGTTGTTTTCAGATCCGGGAGAAGAAAAGGATGAGAAGAGTCTCTCTCCGCCTGGAGGAGGGCATGTTGGCAGCGTCAGAACTACGGCGGACGAGATCCCTCTGCCAAGAGAGGAGCGGAGAGGCCGCTCAGAGCAGGCAGAGAACTGTTGCCGTTGTTAGCATTATTTATTTTATAATGAGCCGCATTGATGCCCGATGTCAACGTAAATCTCTCCCCGCCGCTCTGCGAGCGCAGGCTGACCCGCTTTGTATCCGGGCTTCAACCCTTCCACCTTTCAGATGACGGGTAAGGATAAAGAACATCACACTAATTATGTCAACATCTGCAATCTGGGCACACCCTGAGTGACCTTGGAATAATGAACGGGATGGAGAGAGAAGTGTCTGCAGAAGGCCGACTGTGAGAGCAGAGACCACTCTGTGGAGAGACTGAGTGGACCGCTCTGTGAGGAGAGACTGAGTGAACCGCTCTGTGAGGAGAGACTGAGTGGACCGCTCTGTGAGGAGAGAGTGAACCGCTCTGAGGAGAGACTGAGTGGACCGCTCTGTGAGGAGAGAGTGAACCGCTCTGTGAGGAGAGAGTGAGTGGACCGCTCTGTGAGGAGAGAGTGAGTGGACCGCTCTGTGAGGAGAGAGTGAGTGGACCGCTCTGTGAGGAGAGAGTGAGTGGACCGCTCTGTGGAGAGAGTGAGTGAACCGCTCTCTGAGGAGAGAGTAACCCGCTCTGAGGAGAGACTGAGACTGTCCATTTTGCATTTGACAGCTTTGTCTTTCTGGAGTTGGAGGGAGAACATACTGAAACAAATAAGACACTCTCTCTTGGAATGACTGAAGACAGCAGCTTCTAACACATTATCTAATACGTTTCTTATCTAAGGCTACGACGGTGATGATATGGTTACATCTAAAACCCAGCATGAACAGATGAAAGAAAGATAAGAAGAACGCTCAAATAAAACCACAGCACAGGGCAAACCCCAGCGCTAAAAAAGAGAAAAATATCTCTGAAATGGTGTAAATTGACCCACATGCCACTATTCCCAATTCTATTGACACCCAATCCACTGCATTCAGCAGAACCCTAACTAAAATGAAATAAATCTAATTCGGGATCAAGGTTGACTATCACCTCGCTGTCCCAGTCAATTAAACACCTCCCACTGGGGTTCTGCCATTACTCAAAAGGCTCATGAACTCCTCTGACCATCCACCAACCACAACCAGGGGAGGAAAAACATCTCCGCTGTACGGGCCAATCACAGAGCATGTAGCGCCGTTCCACTCCCACACAAGTGACAGGAAATTGAATTGCTTTGGAGGATGTGGTCCGTGGTCTAAGCACTTGAAAGACATTTGTTTATTCCCAATTGGTCAAGTGGAGCAAATTGTAAGCGTATGAGCTTTCAAAAAAAGAAAGAAGAAGCAAGGCCATGTGAATTAATGTTGCAAATGATGTCCCTAAATATCCAAATAAGTACCAAAATGCTGTGTGTGTGTATCTGTGTGTGTGTGTGTGTGTGTGTGTGTGTGTGTGTGTGTGTGTGTGTGTGTGTGTGTGTGTGTGTGTGTGTGTGTGTGTGTGTGTGTGTGTGTGTGTGTGTGTGTGTGTGTGTGTGTGTGTGTGTGTGTGTGTGTGTGTTAGCGTATGTGAGTGCCATGTTTGCACTCATGAAAAGCAGGCATAATGCGCTGCTCTATATCCTTACTTAAAGCACTGATTACCACTCGAAGCAGAATGATCCTCTGCCGAGATCACTGTTTAAAAACCACAACAAAGAGGCAAATATCCGGATACACAGAGTGGCTCCTGGTGAATGGGTGAGATCACGGTACGCTGTGCGATTTTTTCATCCCTCCGACCGCGAGTCCTAATCTACCGGGTTGATCTCCGGGTTCCAGGGGGATTAAAGACGGTCGGGAAAAAAAAAAATATTTGAGGCAATCAACAACTTAACACACATTTGGCGTCGGAAAGCAAGAACGCGAGGAAGAGGCAGAAAAAAAAAAAAAAAAAAAAAAAAAAACCGACAACACACACACCATAGAAACGCACAGATGAAAAGGAGCGGGTACGGAGGGCTGGGGATCGGAGCGGTGCCCATTTCGGGGGTGTAAAATATGGAGAGGTGTGGATCATTGGGGGAGCCTCTCTGCCTGGGGGAACAGATGAAGGGAGAGCGGCTCTGCCAAGATCTGCTGCACTGGAGCGATGGGTGGGGGGGTGGAGCGGGGGGGGAGGGAGAGGAGAGGCCGTGGTGGGAGGGAGGGAGGGAGGGTGGGTGGGCTGGGGGCGGAGGGGGGGGGGGGGGGAAGCGAGTTCCTCGCCTTGCGCGGCGCTCCGCTCGGTCTCCAGTCTCGCGCGGTGCATCGCCACGTCCCAGCCTCCTCCTCGCCGCCGCCGAGACAGAGAATGCCGCTGACAGGCCTCGCAAACTTTCACAGCCATTTAGAACCACTTCCTCCCACACTTTTTGTCACACGCGTTTAGCGCGCAAGAGATACATGAGATGGAGTGAAAAAAATGACAATATTAAGTACCCCCCCCCCCCCCCCCTCCTCCATCTAGGCGTAAAAAACCATTGAAATGTGGCAGAGTTGATTGCGAGTCCCGTTGTAAATATAAAAAGCGCCAATTGGGTTTGGGTCTGGAAACTGTTCAGATGATCAATTTGAGAAGATTAATAACACTTTATATCATTTTATTTGAGAACAGCCCGTTAACTGTTGCTATTAACAAATCAAATAGCACCATCAATATGTATGGGCACCAAATGGTCAGAGTTGGTCGTGCCCTCACCTCCACATCCACCAGTAACCAGTGCCTCCAGTGGCCACGAGATGGGCTAGAACGTCTGGGAGAGTCCGGGTCACCATAGCGTATCGCTCCATCTGCATGAACAACACAATGTATGGACCTTCGTTACATTGGACACAATATCTTTGAACAATTGTCACAGTTATTAAAACAACGCTCACAAACAGCCTCCAGGCACTTCAACCAGTCCGATAACTCAAAAATAGGAACAGGTCATATTCATTTTGTAATGTTTGTTATGTGCAACACATTGCACAAGACACAACATTACTTTCTAGAGGTACAGTAATCGACTGCAACTAGCTCTGTACATTTTCAATTCCGAGAGCTACCAGTTCATTTTTAATGTGTTCATTTTCCAATTGCCACGAGGCCAATTTACACCAGAAGGTTTGGTTTCCAACAAAGATTTTAATCATAGAATAACCGCAATAGAACAGCGGTTAGGTTTCCTTGTTTCCCCCATTCTCCATCTCCTAAACACAATACCATCATGACGACTTTGGCAGAATTACATAGCTTTGGCCCGGTACCATTCCACTTCTTCGCAACATATTTACAGAAACGTTTTGCCACTTCCCCAGTCTCTCTCTACCCCTCAAGCTGTCAATAAACAATGAGAGAGGAGAGAGAGAGAGAGAGAGAGAGAGAGAGAGAGAGAGAGAGAGAGAGAGAGAGAGAGAGAGAGAGAGAGAGAGAGAGAGAGAGAGAGAGAGAGAGAGAGAGAGAGAGAGAGAGAGAGAGAGCGTCCTAACTAACTAAACACTTGATCACAGTTATTGGACGTTGACTCTGTGGCTTTTCTCCAGGAAAAGATTAGCCCGTTCTGTCGGTCCCTAAAAGTTAAAGAATTCTAAGAGCAGCTTGAATTATTGTGAGAGCACATTTGTCCTTGCTGGTCCGGTGCCTAAAATCTGCCTGACCATATGATGGGCTTCACATTCAGCCCATTTCCTCTTCAAACCGGCCAATCAAAGGTTCATCAGAATGTATGTTGTGGTTCTTAGTGTGCGCATCATTCAAGGAAAAATATTTTGTCTGAGTAGGTATTATTTAGGTTGCTGTTGAACCAGATTTACAACCAAAAACAAGCAGGACCAAGTAAACACAAAATAAAAAGATATTTCGCACAAACATTCATGCAAACAAACGGTTTCATGTTTTTGTGGCCCATCCTTTTTCACAAAAGGACTCTAAATTAGCCTAAGCTTGTGCATTTGACGGCGATGAGGAGAAAAAGTATCGCGCTCATATTTTTTCCAGTGGGATGCTCTGCCTACCTGACAGGCGCTAATAAGCGTAAACAACTAAGCCTAATAATAGGATAATAGTGTAGTCTCAGAGATAGAGCCTGCAGGTAACACGCAGACACACCAGCAACAATAGATCCTCCTCCACAAGCTGTCAAACGGGACTCTATATCAGTGACCCCCCTGGGCAGCTTACTACACCATGACCTGTTGCCTTCTCCAGAGTTGTAATCCTCATTTGTGCATGTTTGCTACTAGGCAAAGGCAATGTGATCCCTTAGTTACACTAATATTTAAGTCAGACACTGAAGCTTTCAGAAATAACGTGGCTTCAAAAAAAAAAAAAGGCGACGCATACACACGCATTCACTCACGCACGCACGTGTGTGTATGTGTGTGTGAAGTGAAATTTAAGCATTTAAATTAGGAGCGACTTGGAGTCATGTTGAGTGTTGGAAGCATGAGCACTTGATTTGATATTTAATAATTAAATCGGGAAGTCAGTGGCTTTTTTTCTCAAAATAAAACCCCCCAAAAATGTGAAAGACACAGTAACATGTACAGATCTTTATATTTAGTGGTGGTCTTCTACCTGTAGAGTCTAGCTAGTCCAGCTGGCACAGAGGGAGACCAAATGACAAGAGGCTCCCTGCGTGCTTCAGTTCACACGTAGTGCCATGTACCCTTCTCTCTTACGGGAACATTTCTGCTCTCCATCTGTCAGAACCGACATTAATTACACACAAATGCATGCATGAAGCACTCGGGGGAGAAAAAAAAAACAGATGCATATTCTGCTATCTGAAATGATGTATCAGTGACTCCACCGACCAAATGTATCCGGACGCGTTTAAAATTGGCCTGTTTAAATAGACAGCTATCGGAGAATTGCAAAGGATTAAAATAGAAAGTCTGGTTATAACTCCAAACTCTGCTGACTATCTCATCAGGAAGCACGCAGCACTGATTAGTGAGGAGGGAAGTGGACGGATTATCTCAGCCTCATGCCCTTTGGCAGTTGCGATCCAATTGGTTATTCCAAAAGTATTCAAGACCATATCGTTAATGGCAGGTCATGTTCCACACCGTGACCCGGGCGGACCACACACCACCATTCAGCTGGAACGTGCTCTTCAGCGCTGCCACATTCTGGTTGGACCAAAGTATCGCCGATGCACGATGTGGCCTTCTTAAAGTCTCCACTTATGTAATGTAGTAGTCCGCCGGTTCTGCTGTCGGCAGAACCCAAACCCTGTGAACGAGGAGAGGAACAGAACCCAAACCCTGTGAGCGAGGAGAGGAACAGAACCCAAACCCTGTGAACGAGGAGAGGAACAGAACCTAAACCCTGTGAGCGAGGAGAGGAACAGAACCCAAACCCTGTGAGCGAGGAGAGGAACAGAACCCAAACCCTGTGAGCGAGGAGAGGAACAGAACCCAAACCCTGTGAGCGAGGAGAGGAACAGAACCCAAACCCTGTGAGCGAGGAGAGGAACAGAACCCAAACCCTGTGAGCGAGGAGAGGAACAGAACCCAAACCCTGTGAGCGAGGAGAGGAACAGAACCCAAACCCTGTGAGCGAGGAGAGGAACAGGCTAGGATGAGGGCCGCGGTGTGGGCCGTAAGCGGGATTCCCTCGGGACGAACCTCCCACTGTACGCTGAGATCACAGAGAACGGTCCCACCACAGATCCCAGGAGGAGTCAGGAGCGTCACCTCTGACGGGCTTCAACGGCGGCCATTAAAGATGAGTTTCATCCCAGCGTTTCATTGGAGGAAGTGTTGTGTTGGTCATTTGCTTTACGGCAGAAATACTAAGGTTTCTTTGCTCTTCTCCTTAAATGTACCATTTTGATAACCCTGTCAGCTAACTGGCTCTCCATCAACCCTTTGCGTGTAAGTCTATAAAAAGTATGTTGAAGAATAACCAGATGACACATCAGCGGGCCGGCTCAGCCAATAGCGTCATGCGCAGAGCGTATGCGTTGTTCGCATTGCAGAGGATTGGCTGCTGGTTGGGAGAACAAAAGGGAGTGTCTCTAAGGGCGTAAACTACCGACTTACCTCTGGGTGAACTCTGCTGGGGCTGAGAATCAGAGAGACATCTAATCACCACTCTCTCTCTCTCTCCCTCTCCGTCTGCCTCTCTCGCCCTCGCTCTCTGAGCCGCCTGGGCTGCTTAGCCGGGCTCTGCTCTCGCCGTGACACGGTGAAGGGCGAGCAACACGGAGAGAGAGAGAGAGAGAGAGAGAGAGGGCGAGAAACAGAGGGAGAGAGAATGTAGGGTAGGGTAAGGGGATGAGAGAGGGGGAGAGAGAAAGGGAAGGGCGGGAGAGAGCGAGAAGGGGAGAGAGGAAGGAAGGGAAGCCCCACTGTGAGTTTACAAGTTCAGATCTTATCCCTGACCCAGAAGCATACAGTGGCGTCCACGCAGCTGCCTATTAATAAACACCGCCCTTTCCTCTCCCCCTCCGCTCTGCGTCTCCTTCAGCCATGGCGCAGGATCCGCAGCGTTTCATTAAACGGTCAGTCCTGCGGCTGCATGCCGGCCGACACGGAACGGGGCATCGATCTCAAATCCCCCCTCTAAGTACCGAAAATACTTGAACCCACTTGGTAATTAACAGGTATCTGTGTGATTAGGAGACAGCGGTGGCTTACCGACCATCGACTGCAGCCCAGAGCAAGGTTGGAGGATCAATATGGAAATAAAGCACACAATATAAGTACATCCTCTCAATCTGAAGAAAGGGCCGCAGGAGTAAACACGCTAGCACTAAGGAACCTCTTATTGAAGCTCCAAAATGGACAGACTACACGCCACGTTATTTAAAATAAGGTTTGCTGACAGACACAGAAGCACAGGGGATGGGAGCCGGTTGGAGAGCAGCGCAGTGCTACAGAGCACAATACTTAAGAAGCACGCTAGACTTAGACCACCGTGGGGGACAGCAGGGAGGGCTTGTAGAGGGAGGGCCCAACGGGGCAGGTGAACACTGGTAAATGGCACTGGTTCCATTAAGGGTCAGAGGAGGAGGTTCATGCTGGCGCACACGGGAGGTCAAGGGTCACCCTGGAAAACTGTAATTGAATCCTGGCTGAGACGAGGGGGTGCAGCAGAGAGCCATGGTTGAAAACAACGGAGATGGAACAGTGGGGGGGGGGGGGGGGGGGGCACTGTCCTAGGTCATCAGGACCTGAGGTGAAGGGGTCCTCATTGTCATTAATAACTGCACCCCACGCCCCCATACCAACAAAATCCAGTCTTCCTTCCCTCCTTCGTTACCCCTTCCTTCTCCATCAGAACCCTGGACCTTGAGTGTTTTATTCAGAGGCGAAAGCAGAGAGCAACACAGCGGCTTGACCCCAGCACCCTGACCCCAGTATGAAGACCCCAGCACCAAGAAGACCCTTGGAGAAATGGCTGATCGGTGGAAGGTCTTCAAATAAATATTCAGATGGACCGCTACAGACACACGCAGACAGAGAGAAAAATTGTATCTGTGTTCAAAAAAATTGCCTTTATTCCAATGAAACGTTAACATGAATAAATATTGGAATTATGATCATTGGGCTTTTATAAATAGAGTGGATAT
This sequence comes from Melanogrammus aeglefinus, assembly GCA_900291075.1. Lineage (NCBI taxonomy): Eukaryota > Metazoa > Chordata > Actinopteri > Gadiformes > Gadidae > Melanogrammus > Melanogrammus aeglefinus. The sequence continues at coordinate 28,466 of OLKM01000634.1, read as the reverse complement.
TTTTAATGCTTTTGCATAGCAATGAAGAGCTGAGCGCCCGGGCCAAACTACTCGCAGCCACCAAGCAGCTTTCTGTACGTAGCCTGGAGGACCAGCGAGTATTTCTATACATTAGGACGGATCCATGCATACGCTGGTGCTGCAGAGGCCCTCTGCTGTGACCTCTGGCAGGCGCCTCACATCTTTGGCACCGCTGCGGGTCTATATATACACACACTGCATGTTCCTCTTACCTTAGGATAGAAAGAAATAAACCTGGATTATATGAGGCACCCTTCAGCCAACACAGATACCATGATAAACTGTTTGCGCTTTATTAAATGGCAAAAATGAGGAGCAATATTGTAATTTGTGGCTTGAAAAACAATGAGTAAGTGTTGCCCATTTATAGTTCGGGAAAAAATGACAAGACAGTGGCAAATTAATATTAAGAAGCAGACATTTTGTCATATAAAATGTCATGCATAATAACAAGTCACAGGCCAAATGTCTTAAATGGGCTTGTTTTGTCAAGTCACCAGGAAAAACATTCATTTCAGAATGATCTAAAACACAAAGAAACGGCAAGATATTTGCAAATGTTTTTTCTCCTTTATACATGATACATTATCAACCAATCATCAAGATTCAAATCAAATAGTTTTCTGAATTAGTCCCAAGAGAGAGTTTGCGTCATTTCTCATCCCATTTCATTTCTTATGAAGGAGCAAACGTCTCGTATTTGACTACATCGTTTAATCCTCAGCCTTGATATAACAAAACCTCACAGCATTTATCTCCTACTGTATCATTATTGTTTTGTATATTAGGTGTAGCATATTTTGTAGTTACTTTAATTGCATTCTTAATCGTATACACATCTTCTCCTGTTATTTGTATAGAGCAAAACAGGACAACTTTAAACATAATTTATGTCATAATTTATAATCAAACCTAGTTGTTAAAAAAAAAAAAAAGAACAAAGAAAGATAAGAACAAAGTATTATTTAACATACTTGTATTATTAGCATGCCTCAGTCAAGGGCACATTCTGATGAGAAAGGGCTATTGCTGAATACGTCTCACAGTGGTCTAGTGCAGCTTTTAGTGAGAACTGCCCACTACCTCCGAACCTGGCAATGTTTAACAAAGCCTCCCTCCTACACAGACGAGCAGCACGGAGTGCCTTAAAATCTACATTTTTACCAACCAAATATTCAAAAGAAAGTCAAACGTGGATGTTAATGTATGGAAAGAAATCCCCAATTAAAACAATTAAAAAAGGATAAGTACTCGCAATACGACCGGGTCATTTGCAGATCAACAGTGGGTTTTGAATGTTAAGTGTAATGGTGAGATAAGACTATCTTTACGAAGAGTCCCATCTTTGAGATGTCATAATGCAAACAATCTACATGCAATATACAGAATTGTTATTATGCCGGTTTTCTACACATTCAAAATGCATACATTACCGTCTACCTTTGGATGGCTTCAATCCCAAATCAACTTTATTTCACATTGTCATTTACTGTAGCAATTAAAATCACAGACACTCACTCACTCACGCAATCACACTCTTGGGAAAGTTTAGACGCAGTCTGCATTTAGCCGTGTTTGCGAACACTTTATTTCTGTAGAGAGTCCTGGTTCGGCGGTTCACAGTCTGATTGAAGCTTCGGGGGGGTGATGGAATTAGCCGCAGCCTAAGGAACCATTTCTGCATTTCCTCTCAACGTGGAGGACTTCTTTTACCGCGCCGTGCGTACGAACACACCCGTGCTTCATGCTAAGCTTATTAGTCACCCTGGATGCGATCTCGCTAGCTGAGGCTTTCGACACTTTCTAGCGGTGGCTTTGCACACAAACACCTACTCACAGCAATGGGAGCTCTATGCAGAACCGGCTCATGCAGACGCAACCGGCAAACAAGCATGGTTGCTCTCCAATAGCGCACAGCGAGGCACGGAGTGATCCTGAATTTAACGACCGGTCCGTGGTGAATGAACCATGAGCCAACATGTTTTTGACATGTCAGGGAGCACAACAAGGTCAAGCAGGGTAAATTACAGCAGCGGACGTGCATGTATAATTAATCTGTCCGGCAAGTCATTCCGTTAAAAAGTATTGTATCTGCCACTTTGACAACCGAGTGTGGCTTACACAGGCACGCCAAATGGTGAGCACATTTTAATGGCCATGTGCGTAGGAAACAAAATGATTTATATAAGGTTAAGGGTTTGGATTCTCACCTACAATCTGTGATTAAAAGTACTGCTAATTTGAAGACTAAGAATCAAATTGAAACCAGGATGCCTGTGGATAATTGAATGGGCCCAGGTTGTTTCAGGGCTCTATCTGTTCTCTAATTGCTCACAGGAATATTCTTCATTACAAAATGTTGCTTTATTTATACATGGCTGCTATTTAGTAACTATGGAAACAAACGTGTAAAAATTGCAAATGATTGGAATCTCGCATGCTAGATTCACAAAGGCTTAGAACAATGATTCAACAATGAACTGCTTTTTGGCCATGTGACCTACGTGAACGACACATAGCTTTAGGACTTATACGTTCTTAAGGAATCCTGGGCATGCCAATGCTTTCTGTGGGAAACATAATGCAGCAGGACGATTCCCCTCTTCAGGGTGCAGCGCCGCGGTGGAAGCTAAACTGTAGCCATTCAACACCTCTTCCCATTTGGCCGAGGGAGCTGTCAAAGGTGTCAGTGCTGTTCACAGGCACTGGGTGTCTCACCAGCCAAGATGGCTTCCACATTTTTTCTATCATGATTAATTATGGTTTCTGATGGTAGTACAGTGCGGAAGTGTAAATTATTCCCACATTTCGGTGTGCCCTCCGTTCAGTCACTTCTGTGTAGGAAGATGCTATTGACGCCATCCATGGCGGGCGACCAACTGGGTTCTGTGCGGGGAGGCTCGCTCTAGAGCCGGCTGGGGGGGGGGGGCAGCGGCGCTGGGCTTGGCGCGCAGGCTGAACCCAGTCCAGACTGCCAGTTGACAGGCCTGGATTTTCCAGTATGGAAGACTCTTGTTTCAGTGGGCGAAGCGGGGTGTTGGGAGACAGGGAGCGAGGAGCGCCCAGGGCTTGGAAGCTCAAAACGGAATATTTCAAACAGACAAGCACCGTCTGTGTTCCAGTATCACCAGCCCACCAGTCTGACGGCCGGGGCCATGTCATCACGCGGGCTGCAGTGAATCAGTGCGGCTCATCTCACCTAGCGGGACGCGGCTCTCCTCAGACGTCAGCGAGCCCGGGAGGTCTCCGCGCCACGCTGACGGGGGGGCCACCGCAGACCGCGCACGCGCAACTCACGTTGAAGAACACGCAGAACCTTCTTTTACATTTCAATGCCGGGGGGTACGAATAAGGAATTAGCGCTAACGTGTTCCTTCTAGCAATTTATTTTTTTTTTCAAAAATTAATGTATCTTTGCAAAATATGAGCGTGGTGACAAAAGCGCGAGAAAAAAAATGTCATAGAGATGGCTGAAATAAAAGTAATGTGTATGACAGGCCCTTTATTTAGTAAATGTTGATATATTTAGCCCCGTCAGAGGGGACGTGACAGCAACGCTCACAACATCACAATGTGGAAACTGTTATCAGAGGGGCTGCAGGTTTATGGTTCAAGGGCTCCTCCATTCACACAGAACAAGCTCCCCGCTCTGCCTGACACACTGATAAAGAAAGCACACATAAAAACGCTCCGCGCCGACGCTGCCCAAGGGAATAATATATCAGCCATCTGAATGCAGCACATATTGAATCATTTCCAGCACTGATGATTCATTTGAATATATCAGCTATTTTCCATGTCGCCACTTGGATACTGAAGAAGAAGGAGAGGAGAGGACGAGTTGGATGGTGAGATGGAGGAGCGGACAGGTGTTGAGGGTCCCCTATAGCTCGTTTAAGAGCTGGTCTGTTGAGGTGACCACCATCAACAATCGATGATCGAGGGACGATTGTTACATTTCTTGTTAGATTTTCTACCACAATCTATTCTAGCTTCTACATAGATAGTATCTTAAAACAACAGGAACCGATTGTGAGGAAGGAGAGATGTATTCGATCTGGAGATGTGCTCTGTGGTTTCCTCGGTCTGGCTATGAACATCAGTCTTTACAGTAAACCTGCAAAGAGCAGTCTATATGTCATCTACGCAGCTCTTATTTAACGAATGCATACATGCATGAATAAAAAAACAATTTTAAACATGGAAGCTGTCCAAACAAAACTTCCAATGTCTTCACACACAAAAGCTCCGGCTGCACTGCCTATCTGCGCATATGAGGAGAAAAAAATCAACAGCTTGTGCAATGAAAGGGTTATATCCGCATTCAGGCTAAAAGACATACTCTAACATACACAGACATAAATCCTGTTGAGCCGAGCAGGGCTGAGATACCCTACCAGCCCTCCAAGGCACAATTAGGATTTCACGGGGGGGGGGGAGAAATCTGCATTCCTGCACACAGACAGAGGGAAAAAGTCCTTTCTCCTTCTCGACAACAATATCAACTTTCTACTCAAGGAAAAACCTGAAGCACCCTGCATAGGGTTTGGACAAAGAAATAGAAAACAAAGCCACAATTTATTTTTGCCTAAATTTAAGCAGCAGTTTCTTCGAGAAAAAGATTCATGGTTCAGGAAGAAAAAAACATCAACAGAGTTCTAAGCTTTCCACTTCTAATCAATTTCTCAGATTTATGTGTCTTGTAAAGAGCCGCCAACCGCAGTTTGTTTGAAGTAGCTCTTTGGAGCTGGGCTATGTGGAACAAAATACTTTAGGTTTCAGCTCCAACCTGAGTTATTACTAAGTGTTATTAAACATAGGTCAGGTTCCCTGCGAGACCAAAACATGATCCAAGCTATCTGTTAGCTTTTCTGACTGGCATTGTCTTTGTTAAGTCATGAAAGCTTTTTTTTATGAAGGAAGTGTTTCCATGGTGGACCAAGGTAGGCAGGGCCACGTGGAATCTGATCTAACACCTTCATCCTTTAGGACTTTTTGAGGGATTTTTATGAACGACACACAACCATCACAAAGCACCAAAGACTTGATCAAAGACAATGATAATAATAGATTTTACAGTCTGCAACCAAATGACACGTGGACAAATAGGATACACTCCAAGGAACACTCAATGGCCCAAGGAGAAAACTAAAACAGGACAAGGCGGCACCATTAATCAGGTGGACTGTCTCTGTCCGTGACTGGTGGCCGTCACTTGTTGACGAGATTTATGGGCTGCTAATTGTAGCTGTCACCTGTGGCTGATACTTGTGGATCTGATTTATGGGCTGCTACTTGTGGCCTCACTAGTGGATGTGACTTATGGGCTGCTACTTGTGGCCTCACGTGTAGAGGTGACTTATGCACTGCTACTTTTGGCTGTTACTTGTAATCTGAATAGGTTGTAGATGACAAGGTAGCAGGCTAAAAAGCCCCTCTTCAGAGAGTAACATGGTAGGACACTCGTGTGTTGCTCAGAACACTCATTATGGGTCGGCTCTTATGTCCAGAGTACAGGTAGACTAGACCAGTGAAGACACGTCTCCAACCTGGGCCCTGGTGCAGTAAAGTAGACCCATAGTTAATGTTAGGACCTGTGTTAATGCGTTAATGTGAAAAATCTATCAGATATCCCCTATTCCTTCACAGTAAGGCTATCTTAAAGAAACCATAAGTACTTCCCATTGTCTAGAGCCCATAAATGCTTATGAGTGTTTTGATTTTAGAAGAAACAACGTCCTGGTTTTCAGAGTATCTCCGTTGTCAGTGTGGGTTAGGAGGTCAGGACCCGGCCTGCTCTGCCAGACAGGACCCGGCATGACGGGCTATCATCATGTTCCTTTAGAACATCATCCACAGACATAAACATACCATGAAACATAACTCGGATCATAATGCTTGGAGATATTACAAGAGGCATCCAAAGACACAATCAAATAATGAATCCTCCCCCCATTGATTCTCTCGTTAAAGGACTGACATCTCTGATGCCATGATCATTTAGATTTAACGGTAATAGACATTTAGCTAAATACCAAGACGACAATGAATGGGTTCACGCTTTAGTCACAAAGCAGCTCCAAAGTTTAAACATCAAGCTCAGCTCATTAGAACAGACTCATAATTCACCCTGCAGCCAACACAGAGAGTAGGCCTTCCAATAATAGCAGCCGGCGTCCCACGAATTGACCAAGGCCCTTTTTGTCCAATCTAGGGGAAGGGATCCAAACAGAACAGCCTGCAACTGTCGCTACAAATTCCCAAACTAATGTGTGCCCTGTCTTGAGAAAAGGTTAAGCACATCATCATCATCATCATCATCATCATAATCATCTGCTGGAAAGTTCCCAATTCAGCTGAGCGGGAACAACGTTGGCACTGGTAAATCGGCAGCATCTTTGCGGTTACGGTTCAGCTCTATGTTATTATCCGTGCCTCTCGTGGTAACCACCAAAGGAGAAAAACAAAGCAACTTGCCAACACCTACTCTCTACCTACCTAAACCTCTCTCAATGGAGCAGAGATCCTCTGAACCTCCACACCACGGAGTGGGCAGTCCTGGCAGAGCCAGGGGATGAACGCAATGTCGTGAGTGCAACAGTTGGCATCACACACACACACACACACACACACACACACACACACACACACACACACACACACACACACACACACACACACACACACACACACACACACACACACACACACACACACACACACACACACGACGCCGTCACTCACTCACTCTCTCTCGCTCAGATGGTAAGATGACAGAAGCTGGGTGACTTCTGCCCACTTTTGTCTTATTCAGGAAAATGTAAAACGTGGAAAATGTCCACAATGCCTTTAAGGTCTTAGTGCCATGAGGGGGGGTGAGCTTGATATAGCTTCAGCCACTTCAGGGTGAAGCAAATCACTTTAATATGTTAAGAAGATTAAGCTGGATAAATGTCGAGATGCATTTTGTGAAAAGCCACCTAAATCTCTAGTGTTTTCCTCTGGGGAGGGGCGGCGTGCGTGGCGGGGAGACGATCAACACAAGCCCACCGCCACGCAACGCCATTGGCCAAGGAAGATTCGGCTTAATCGTGATTTTTGCATTTTAAGCTTCTTGGATGTAAGACCATCCCACCTATTTCATATTATTTGTTTAAACAGCCAACTATGCGGCGACACCGGACACAAAAACCTCCCGCAGTGTCCTCAACTTCCAGACTCCGGGTCGTCTTAGGATGTTGATCCTAATATCGAGGTAATCTTATTTTGTTATTCCTTCTGGAAATGATTAGCCCTGAGTGAAGGTTTGCACAACAAACGCGAGCATACAGGTTACCAAAAAGTAATATGTGCTTAGGTTAATGGCATCTCCATAATCCGTTAGTAATAGACAGAACGGCAGCCACGTGAGAACTGACACATGTTCACGTGTACAGTAGCAATCGATTAGTTTCGCCGGGAGAGGTTTTTGAAGAGCAATATAAAGAGCACCTGTTAAGTAGCGCTCAGGTAAATCTTATAAATTAATTAATTTACTTAATTAAATCAAGTGTGCTCTCAAAGCAAGATGGATGCCGGATTTCGCTCCACCGTTGAGAGAATTAAAAATGTGAGGGAGTCCGCCTGTCAGCTCGGCGGTTTCAAGAAAAAAAAAAAATCAAGTGTGAAAATGAAGGAGAGAAATGGAACAAATAATGTTAAGGGATTAACAAATGATTTGCATACTATTTTCTCTGCCTCCAAACTACAGGATCACGGCGATGACAAGGGAAGTGGCAGCCTCTGCGTGAACGATCCTCTCCCCCCCCCCCCACCCTGCGCTCAGCCACTGATAAATCAATCTATCAATAGAGCGCCAGCAGACATTAACAGGTGGAGCTGCTCTGTGTCAGCTGGGACAAAGACGTGGCGCGGCCCCGGCTAAAGCTGCTCACGCCATCCCTCTAGGTTTCACACACGCAGCGGGAAAACACCTGCAGACTGATTAGCCGGCACAAAGGAACCGCCGGATGAAAAGCACCGAGGAGACAGTGCAACCACACACCGGGGAGAGATAAGCCGAGCAAAACAACGCAGAGTGTGTGTGTGTGTGTGTGTGTGTGTGTGTGTGTGTGTGTGTGTGTGTGTGTGTGTGTGTGTGTGTGTGTGTGTGTGTGTGTGTGTGTGTGTGTGTGTGTGTGTGTGTGTAAGCGTATATATTTTAACATTTTTTAACGGCTCCTTCTCTTTAACGTTTTTTAAACGCGTGTTAACCCCTTTTCCAGTCCCTCCACTCCACGCCTGCACCCAGAGTTAAGACAATAAGAGCGCTGAGGAGATGAAGGGGATGGCATTATGGAGCGCTAAGCATGTGGAGCAGCCCTGGAGCTGTTCTTAGGAGGTGACTCAGAGGATTGGTGGCAGCAGTGTAACTAAACCCTGTGCTGGACCACAAAACTGTTTGGGCTAAATGCCACTAAGCCACGGCGTCTAAGTCTTAAGAAACTTCCTCTGATCACTTATTATAACTTTATGGCGCTTTTAAATGCGGGGCGGGAAAAACTCGTCAGACTGTTTAGTGCACATCAACAAGTTACACCAAGCTAAATTGAAATTCATTTTAGGATATTTAAATATCTTGAAATGCAGACAAAGACTTAGAAGGCAAGGCATGCGAAAAAAAAAAAAAAGAAATCTTAATTTCCTTAATTCAGTCAGGTGCGCTGTGAAAACAAGATGGATTGAGGATTTTTCTCTACTGTTGAGATTCAGAAATGTGTCCGACCAGTGCCGACTGGTTTCGGCTCCTGAGACTCTGGTGAAGAGGTGATCGCCCGTCCCTCCCGTTGGGCGGACGCTACAGCCTCTCCCTCGATCTCTGACCAGGTCAAGCCCTTGTTCAGTTCATTTAGTATTTTAAGAACGCGTGCTAGTTCACATCTGGGACGTGACAATCATGCGGATGAGACAGTAACTTAGTTATCACCGTCATAACCACTGCAGTGCTGACAGCATGGAGAGCAGCTCGCAGATATACAGATATATACGCGGGCTGATGGACCGATCTCATTAGGAACATTATTAACATACTGTGCCAAAGTGCAACCCAGACGCTTTGATGGCTCTCACAATAATTCCCTGACAAATCTTAGGTGTCTGTGGCTCATATAAATAGAAATTTAATCTTGCGTGTTTGTCTAAGCAGCCACAGCAGCAGATGCTTTTCTGTGCAGATGATGAATCTCTGTTTGAACGGATCCTGCCTCCAATGTATATGCAAAGGACAGGAGAGCAATGCAGCAAATAATGAATCAGACGCCACAGGTTGGGTCTGGATTTATATAAGCAGCGTCTTGAAGAGTCTTCTCGGTTTACATTTCTAACTCTAAAAGTAGAATTCAAATGAGTTTGCATTGTTTTTTTGTTTCAATGCACCTATCGGTAATCTTACATTCATAGATATCCCCTTACTAACCCCTGAAGGGGAATTTGGCACAAGTAATTAATCAAACATTGCAAAATACTGTCAGCATCAAACCTATTGAAACAATGCCAGCATCTCAACCTATTGTCCCTTCCAAGAGCACCTTCTTTATTTAGATAGGGTCCTCTTATTAATGATACAACGCATATCACATATAAACAGGAATCATATTTTATCTCATTAGACCAAAGCTGAGCTCTGAAATAGGAGTAACAATGAAGGAATAAAGATTTATCTATTAAGGCCTGGGAGATTGATGAGGAGGGAGGAAGAAGAAAGAAGAAGAGACGAGAATAAGCAACGAGTTGGACAAGAGGAAGGCAGAGGAGAACTGTAGACCTGGTATAGAACCACCAGTCCAGGTCTAACCCAGACCCTGATCTAGAACCACCAGTCTAGGACTAACCAAGAAGCCGGTCTAGATCCACCAGTCCAGGTGGGACTCACCAAGACCCTGGTCTAGAAACACCGGTCCAGGACTAACCCAGACCCTGATCTAGAACCACCAGTCTAGGACTAACCAAGAAGCCGGTCTAGATCCACCAGTCCAGGTGGGACTAACCCAGACCCTGATCTAGAACCACCAGTCTAGGACTAACCAAGAAGCCGGTCTAGATCCACCAGTCCAGGTGGGACTCACCAAGACCCTGGTCTAGAAACACCGGTCCAGGACTAACCCAGACCCAGGTCTAGAACCACCAGTCCAGGTGGGACTCACCCAGGCCAGGTCTAGAACCACCGGTCCAGGTGGGACTCACCCAGGCCAGATCTAGAACCACCGGTCCAGGACTCACCCAGACCCTGGTCTAGAACCACCGGTCCAGGACTAACCCAGACCCTGGTCTAGAACCACCAGTTTGGATGGGACTCACCCAGGCCAGGTCTAGAACCACTGGTCCAGGTGGGCTTAACCCAGACTTGGAGGTACAACCACTAGTCCAGATGGGAATCACCCAGACCAGATCTCGAACGACTGGTCCCCGGGGGCCCCAGACCCTGAAGGTGATCTCGGGTCCCCATCATCATACACCTGACCCAGTTCCTGTCAAGAATATGGATGAGCCGTCTTCCTAACGCCTCCTGTGTAGGAGGATAAGCATCGATCCAGCCGGCTCCATGGCGGTGACGGACCAGGACAGGAGGGAGCTCCCTGGGTGACACGGAGGAACATTATCCAGGGGAGTGAACTCTGGGAATGTTGGCAGGGAGCGGTACGCCGGTGATGTAATGAACGGAGCCGACACGACCGCTGGAGCACGATGCATATTCGATCAGAAAGACGGTCAGCGTCTCACACTGAGTCCCTCGCTGTCATAAGTCAAGAGTAGAACTCATCTCTCACATCACGTCTAAATATACATGATGACCTTCCAGTCAGGGGAGGGCAGGCACCCACGTAGAGTATTACAAATAAGAGATTCCCCCGTTTGCCCTCTCGCTCTCTCTCTCCCTATCTCTCTCTCCCTGTCTATTTATCTCTCC
>OLKM01000634.1:0-12500 GCA_900291075.1 Melanogrammus aeglefinus | reverse complement strand
AACCCGGAGAGGCAGAAAACGGGACGAGCGGCCATCGCACCGCCTGCAGACAGATGTGGCAGACCAGACAGCATCAAGGAATCTACTACACCTGACTCTACTACATCTCTCTGCTACACCTCTCTACTACACCTGACTCTACGACACATCTCTCTACTATACCTGACTCTGCTACACCTCCCTGTTACACCTGACTGTACTACACCTGACTCTACTACACTTAACTCTGCTACACCTGGCTTTACTGCAGCTGACTCTACTACACCTCTGTTACACCTGTACTACACCTGACTCTTCACCTGACTCTACTACACTTAACTCTGCTACCTCTACTACACCTCTCTGCTACACCTGACTCTACTAGACCTGACTGTACTACACCTGACGGTACTACACCTGACTGTACTATGCCTGACTGTACTACACCTGACTGTACTACACCTGACTCTACTACACCTCTCTGCTACACCTGACTGTACTACACCTGACTGTAGCCTACTACACCTGACTCTACTTTGCCTGCCTCTTGGTGAACGGTTAGTAGTTGAGCCACATCCACAACGAAAGCCAACGTGCACTTTCACTGTAGCCTGGCTTTTATAATTTTCCAGAAGTTCTTCCAAATTGGAATCCTACCTCCACTATTTCACGGTTATAATTATTGTGTTCATTATATCATTTTTATGTTTTTTTACATTAATTACATTTAACAAGGAGAGAATACAAGCGGGCGGTTAGCGTATCAGTGTTTTTTAAATTGAAACGGCTTCTACCATTTAAATATCGTTGTATAATTAATATGATCCACTAAATTTATTAACTCCTAATGCGGTAAGAAATTGCACCAGTTTTTAGTAACTTTAAGGTGGAAGAAGTGCATTTACCATGGATGGGTTTTCCAGTTTTCTTCTCTCTTCCACGAGTTGTTTTCATGAAGGGTGGTCATGCGCAATGGCGACGCGTCGCCAGGCCAACCACACGGAGCGCAAACCCAGGAGGTATGAAGACTTCAACACAGACATAGCAACATGTCGAAATATTTCAATGTTTGCTACTTTTTTTATTTAGTAAATATTATTTTCATACTTTTCAAGAACACATGCTACGCAATTCCAGATGTACAGTAAAGTTCATAAGCGATACAACTTTTTCAGAACAAAGTAGGCCTACCTGATGACAAGGGAAACGTCATACAGGCTTCCAACACTGAGCAGACGTTCAAGTGTAAAAAGAGAAGTTCAGTACAAGGCCTCTTAACTATGCGGTTGTGATTGTGCAGCATCTTAGCCTGGTGCTGCCGAAGCTACCTTTGGTTTGTGCTTTTCTGCAGCGTTGATGTTAGCACCCACATATATGGAGGACTATTATAGCCTATTCTGATCTAATAGTTTTACCTGATATTCTCTACTAAGCTAATGAGCTGTTTTCCTCAAATAATCGTTTGTAATTCAATGGCGACTGTTAAATGCTCCAATGCTGTGTAAATCGGTCTAGAAATAACTTTATTTCTATATGCATAGTATAAAGTGGGCATATATTTTTTAACTATGCAACAGCAAGCATTGTTCTCTCTACGCCATTCTCGATTTGCAAATGTAATACAACTATTTAGAATGATATTATTTCCTAATCATCTTTAATTTAACATACTTACTTTATTTGTATTATTTTTGCTTTGATTAAGTCTTCGAAATTGGAGGTTATTACACCAGAAATAAACATTTATATCTGAACGAATTTTAAATAATAAGAATAAAAACAGGATCATTCAAACAAACAGCCCCTCACAAATGTACAACCATGTCAGATTCAGATTATGTACATCTACACATTCCCATGACTTCCAGTACAAGTGTCACTTACATGTTTAGCACACGAACAGGCCTCCAGACAGCATCAGTATTTACATCCAACACCACACACTTTACATTAAGGCATGAGGTGTCTAAACACCAAACATTCACAGAAGAAGAAAGAGTAATAGGAAATTAAATCTTAAAATCGATGTGGTCGATTTAAATAACGCTGCCCAACTATTTATCGTTGCAGAACCTATCAAATAGAAGCCACTACTTAAAACGTGCCGTTTTGATAAAAATATACATGTGGTAGAAATATCCCGCATTTCAGACTGGAGATAAAAATCATTGGAGCTTAGTACGAGAGGTGAGCAGGAGGGTCAGAGGAGACTTCACATTCTAGTAACCCTGTTAAAAAACGCTAAACTACACAGGGTGCAGTAATGCTGCTATGAACAAGGTAAATATTGTGATTCAGAGCAAAAGCACCACCATTTGTGTTAATTACCAGTGATTTTTCTTGTTGCTGTTTTGTCAAGCCTCATTCATGCGTTCTGCGGTTTTCATGTTGGTAATTATTTAGATCTTAAAAATTGCAGTTTAAAAAAGGTCAGACCTTTTCTTTGCATGCCTGAGGCAAGCCTTTCACAATGGGCTGCTCAAAGAGAAGCCTGTAATCCAAGTCATTTCTTTGTAGAAACTTTTATCCTCTATGAGTGAGACCAACATATGCTAGCACCAGAATTTGGTACAATAGTTGCGATTCTTAGTCTGACTTTTAAACTTTTTTAAATATTTGGTTACTATATGTAACTGCCAGTTAACTACTGTGCAAGTAGCACAACTCCAAACTAAGTACGTTGTAAGTTTTACCCATTACGTAATACTGTAGTTCCTTCTAACACCATCGGCAGTAAACAATATTGACATAACTGCACATACATTAATGCAAGTTTCTTGCATGTTATCTGAACAATACTTGACAGCAAGTCTAAACAATCCAATCCACACACAACAGAAAGAGACCAGCAGCATTAAAATACAAATACACAAAAACACAAACTCAACCAAACTTCTGAAGCCTCCGCGTTTGTCCGCAGCAGGATCGCAGGCCACCAAACGTGCTGCTACAAGAGGGGTTGCTTTAGGTTCTTAGAGGATTTTCAAGAACAAACAAGAGCTTAGCAGGAGGCTGATGGCTTGACCCAGGCATCTGTGTACCCTGTCACAAACACATGCTAGTAAAACAGGCAGCTTCAGCCTCCCGAGGGGCCTCCTCTAAAAAGCTGATCGGGGATAGAAGATAAGAGGAGCTCATGTTACTGGAGGTTTACAGGCGCAGCGTAATCATAAGCATCCAATACGCTCTTATAAAGTGTGATTTGTATCACAGTTATGCATTCAATCTTAACCCGAATGAATGGCATGTAAGGTGTGTTAGCATGATACACGTCTCTAGAGAGTATAATTACATCTGTCAAGCATCAACAAAGTGAAGCAATAGCAATGAACAATCATACACACTAAACTTAAGTAACCCACGTTTGTTTACTGGAAATTTCAAGAAAATACTTGTTTCTCTCCAGGAATCTCTTGCATCTTTCAGAAGACACACAACCTGCATTCATGTAAACGAAAGCCCTTTTAGTGTAAGAAGATGCAACACACAAGGCCGCACAATAATGGAGATGGGTACTTGAGTGTATCCAGAATCACTTCAAGCTGTACACAAACATTCAAATCGGTACACACACACACACACACACACACACACACACACACACACACACACACACACACACACACACACACACACACACACACACACACACACACACACACACACACACACACACACACACACACACACACAAAAGGAGTTTCTCTGTATTCTCCCTCTGGGTCTGTGTGAACTGTTGTCCCCCGAGGGTCTTCCGGTCAATCAAACCATCTAATCAGTGCTCTGTGATTCATGAGGGCCTGTATTGACTGGAGACTTGGAGCTTCTTGCTGAGGGGATCCTACTGTAGTCTGAGTTTGGTAGTTTTTCATAAATGTTGTATCTGAGATTTGGGATTTTGTGTAAAATTGCTGGTTGTTGCAGCTCTCGTAAGCAGCACTTGGTTATCGGTTATCAGTTATCAGTAACTTATGAGCGATCAATGGATGACAGTTCTGTACCAGCAGACGTCCATTCCTTGAGACCTTACTTAGTCCAACATTCAATGAAATGCTCACCGCTCGAAGAGCAGAAGCCTATTGCACCATTCTTCAATTCACTGTCAACGAGGCTTGGATTCAGTCCATACCCTGCTATGTCCAGTGCTCCTCCCTCAAATCATATTCCGCTGTAAGGAGCATTAAGAATGAGCTTTTTTTAATGGGATGGCTGGGTGTCTGTCCGCAGCAGCCAGAGGATGGTTCCTCACCCCATCAGATGACAGCAGACGACCCAGAAGGAGGAGAGTGTGAGGACGGGGAGGAGGGTAGGTTCCAGAACAGCCATTTGCGTTTGCACTGCCTCCTCTGGTACAGGTAGTCCTCCTTGTCGCGCTCCTTGCGGGCCCGTTGGTAGTGGTCGTCCTCCTTCAGGTACCACACCGGGGGCCAGCGGTGCTTCTCAAAGTAGTCCTGGTTCTCTGCAGGAGAGCACAACAGCTGGGTTTGTGGAGGACTCATAGAGACAACGAGTCTCTTACTGAGTGAGAAGCATCAACACATGAAGGATTAACTTTTTTTCTATTTTACAAAGACAGTGGGTCGAGTATTGTTTCTCTCTGGTTGTTTGATGTTACTAAATCATAGGATGTAAGTCTCCTTTCCAGACAATCTTAGTCATTCCAGCTGCCAGGGACATACAGCGTGTTCCTGTTCAGACAGATGCACTCAATCAAAATAGTCATCAGAGTTTGATTTGATTTGCTTTGCGGTTCTCTGAACTTTACCTGCAGACTTGTCTTTCATGTCTCGGGGGAATTTGCGGCACACACTGTTGTAATTAGTGCAGATGTGGTGAAGGCACCAGCCTGTGAGCTGCTGGGCACAGTGGAACTGTAGGGAATTCAAGCATTTGGTTATACAACATGTGCAGCATCCTATGGAAACTATCTCTAATGAAAATGTGTCACTGTGATAAAGGATTGTACTACCTAACTGTAAAATCGACTGTAAAACTGTAAAGTTAATTTAAAACTAACCTAATGTAAAATCGATAGAAACTGCTTACAAAAAAAACCAACATCAAGGAAAATACTGCAATGTATGGTCACCAGCTCCAACAGACACCCAGTGTGAAGGTCCGGTGTGTTACTGTAGGTGGCCACTAGTGGCCACTGTGGGGTGAAGGAGTGTGGCACTTCGCCTAGCCAGCCGTCGATGTTGATGGCGTGTCCGAGTGAGAGGGTTAAGTTAATAAAGCCACGGTGTGTGGCGCATTTAAAACACCTCATTACAACGCTGCTACACAACAACGATGCTGAAAAGTATAAAAAATGGGTCGTCAGGTCGCCCTCCTTCCTGGTGCTTGGAGCACAAAAAAGCTAAAGCTTGAATAAAACACGTTCTCTCTAGAGCTGTTTGTCCGCTCTGGGCTACTGTAGAAATATGGCAGCCCCAAAGAAAGAGGCCCCTCTCCTTATGTAAATACAAAGGGCTCATTCTAAGGTAACGAGAACACTATGACTGATGTTATTTTCATGGGATATTACCCAAATTAAAACATACTTCAAACCATGTTCCTTTTTTGCCAAGTCCCTTCCGCTAGAGGCCACTTAATCCTACACACTGCCCCTTTAACCCTGGGTTCAGAGTGCTGTTACCTGCGCCATGTCCAGGTACACCAGGACATCCCCGTCGGTGTCAGCGCCCATAAGGGCCGTCTCCATCAACATCGTTACTGTGTATAGTTCTGAAAAACAAATGCAATCACAGTTCAATAAAACCGTCCAAATAAAAACGCACAGGCTTTTCGTGACAGGTCTCACCTGTTAGAGCAACAAGGTGCGGGAGGCAGAGCCGGTTGGCCAGAACGATCAGCTCCATGGCGTCGAGGTCCGCCCGGGAGCAGAAGCGCCCCGTGTAGAGGTACTCAAGCACCGCCCGCATGCAGGTGCGCGTTGTGTTGGGAAACAGCACCTGGGGGACACAACGAGATCTTCAGGGGCTTTGACGACAGGGAGGATAGGAGCACGGTTATTTGTGATACAACGTACCGTAGTTAACACAGGCTGCTGTCTGTCTCTACTAAAAAAGTAATGTATTGTAAAAAGAGCAGCAAATAACATTTGTGGAATGGGACACAAGGCCTCTGCCACCGCAGTCATTAGCATGGGTGGCAATGTGTCTGACCATTTGTGCAGCTCATTTATTCAAACTTGCCTTGTGAGCTGGGCGGGCTAATGTGCGTGCGTGGGTGGAGGCGTGTGTGGCTTTGCAGCAGTGCATCACCCACATATTCTCACAGCACACACTCCACACATACATCACCCACATATTCTCACAGCACACACAAGCCCTAATCAACGGCGACGACGGCCCAACTGCGCTCATCCAATCACAGTCACAGGCTTCCTAATTGGGGAGGGGCTGCTGGGCTAGGGCTGTCAGGGTTGGCCGAGAAGGAAAGGAGGGAGCGTAGCTCACAGCACTAAATCAAAACGAATCACCTGTCTTCTCTTAAAGATTAAAGATATGGCCATAGCTGGACTCGAGAGAAGGAGAGTCGGAGTGAGAATAAGGGGCCGGAGCACGATGGGGACGGTGCAAGGAGTACTGCCCGCAGCATTCTTTAGAGTGGACTAACAGACCTTTCTCTGTTCAAAATAAAGTGCTGTGGGCGGCAAACTAAAATAACCTGCGTCAGGCTCCTTGGTTTCTTCCAGTTAAAGGATATCCAGCAGAGGTTACAATAGCAGCCGCTGCACACGGACTGTTCCAAGGCAACTGAATCACAGCGTTCAAGGGGAGTCTGTGTCTGTCAAATATTAACGATGAAACTGTCACAATTTAATATTTTATTCAGCTAAATAAAAGTATTAAAACGAGAGAGAAAGCCAGATAGGGTGAGAACAAGCTCAAGAGAGAAAAGAAGGGGAAAAGAGAGCAAGAGATTGTGTGTTGTGTATTTGTGTTTATATGTAATGACCTCCCTGATGCCAACCAGTCCAAACTTAAAACCCTGTGTATGGAATAATTGGGGGTCCGAGCAGCGAAGCTGCTTGGCTCCTATTGTTTCTGTAACGTTTTGATTTTCCTCAAATTCTGTAAAAGTCATACTGCAGCCTATACCGCAAGTCAAAACTCTTGACATTTTCAGGCATGGTTACCAATAAACCCCTCTACCCAAAAACCTAAATTGGTACTGCACCCAAAGGTGGCGCTATTGTAAAAAATCATGAATTAGGCTTATTTCTTCTCATTCACCATGTGAATGAGGCTACATTTCAGGTTTGTCAGTGGCTCAATGGGATAATGCCTGGTGTGTCCCAAATCGCGCACTTCTGCACTTATACTTAATATTTTGAGTACGTAAGTGCGTTGTAGAAATGTAGTGCGCACTACATTGGCGCACTCAAACGGCCAGAAAATTGAGTGTGGATCGATGGACACTTTCCACACTTAACGGCCGCCATCTTGGTGACGTAGATGACGCTACGTCTAGAGCAACGTCGCTAAACGGAAGATACGTCACTACTTTTCAAATGGCGGCGGTTGGTTGGTTGCAATCAGCGTTAAAAAGTAGTAGAAGAAGAAGCTGTCGAGTCATTTCCGGTAAGTGCGCAGCGGCAGTGTTTGATTTGAGACGGTACTAGCTTATCGAAATTTGCGCACTGTGCAACTAAGTGCACTGAATTGCAGTGTACTGTAAAGCAGTGCACTTAGAGAAGTGCGCGATTTGAGACACAGCACTGGTGATCCTTAGTTTGAGAGTTTGAATCCCGATTAGACAATTATGCTGAACATGAGGCAGAGTATGGCATTAAGGGGAACATCAACATCTTTCCTTCATAATTATATGTCATATTTATATATCTTCCATTAGTGTGTTCTTGACTTTTCATTTTGCTCGGACCCCATTAATCACCGCTTGTGGTTATATTTATAGTTTGTCTTGCTCCACAGCTGACACCAACCTCTTTAGTGCAGCTCTCCACAAAAGGCCCTCCGAACATCGCTGCCATCCAATCACAGCTAGAGATGAGCAAGGGCTTATGGGCTGAGATTGTGCCATCATCTAGCTTGAACACCACATCTGAAACATGGAGACAATGCACGTTTGTCACCAGATATTTGTTTTTCCTTTCTTTTGCTCTCGTAGAAGAGTCCGACAACATCTCACCCGAGAAGGTGCCCTTGGCCAAACACTCTTTGACCCGATTGGTGCGCCGCACGTGGAAGGCTTTGGTGATCTCCTGGTTCATGAACGCCTCGTTGTTCAGGATGTTGGCCACCATCATGCGCAGGTCAAACACCTCCAGCATCTCGGCGATGTGCGCGATGTGCATGAGCTCCTTCTCGTGCTCGTCCAGCTGGCCAGTGTACAGGTAGCGCAGCACCGCCCGGAAGGGCCCCAGCAGCATGGACCCGTCCATGTGCACCACCGTCATGGGCCGGGGGGCGTAGGTGCCCGGGTCCTCCACCAGCTCCTGCTGGATGCTGACAAAGGCCCTGCTCCAGGAGGAGAGCAGCTGGCCCTGCCGCGCCCCCTGGGACTCCCTCAGCGTGCCGTCGCTGGTGCAGGCCCGCAGGTTGGCGCGGTCGCCCGTGTCGCTGCTCTCGCACACGTCGAAGCTGGCGGCCCTCATCAGCAGCTCCCGGCCGGAGAGAGGGCCTCGGCCGGGCCGCTCGGCCTCCTCGGGCGCGCCGTCCGTGATGAAGAGGTCGTAGAACTTGGAGGAGGACGTGGCCAGGTATATCTTGTGTGCGAAAATCTTCTGGCGCTCCTGCAGGACCAGGATGACGTCGGCGCAGTGGGGGTCCTCCAGCAGGCGGGCCGGGTGCTCCTCTGTGGAGCTGGGCGGAGGAGGGACGGTAATGATGGGCGGGGGTGGTTTGGGCGGCAAGAAGGGCGCCTGCAGCAGGGGCCGCTGGACGTTCCTCAGGTGGGACTTCCAGAACTGCAGGTGCCGACGTGAGATCAGTGCAGCCCGGATGGCGTTGTCAAAGACGTCCTTGATGCCGAACTGAGCGACCACGCTGGTCTCGTAGTACGGCACTCCCAGCTCCTTGGCCACCTCCCGGCCTTGCTCGGGGGCCAGGATCTCGTTGGATTTAATGGGTCTGGAGAACGGAGAAAATAAAACATTTTACAGAGGAACCTGGCACTGCATGCTGGGTTGGTAAAGAGTGGGTTAACCTAGCAATTAGTAGTGCTTGTACTTATTTCTATGAGCATCCTTACTGTACTGACAGCGATGTATTTTCATTCTTCTGACAAGTGTACTTATTTTAAGTTGCTTTGGGTAAAAGTGTCTGCTAAGCGGCTTTAATGTAAAAGGGTGAAAACCCAAACGGAATGTGTTCTGATCCTCAGTGGTGCGCACGGTGATCTCACTTTGCATTCCCATAGGAATCCCACTCAGGGATCAGTTCTGTGTACCTGGCCAGGGGCCGACGGGCCCTGTTCACAGCCTCCAGGTCAGCGTAGCGCAGGTCCAGCTGACAGCCCACCAGGATGACCGGAGCGCGGGGGCAGAAGTGCTTGATCTCAGGGTACCACATGGTCTTCACGTGGTACAGCGAGTTGGGGTTTGCGATGGAGAAACAGACAGCACCACCACATCCGACCTGATGGAGGTAGGAAAGGGAGCGGGGGAAGAGGGGGAGAGGCAGAGTGAGTGGAAAAGGATTCAATAACAAAATCACCCATTCACTGAAGGAGTCACCCGATCATAGCACAGCGCCATCATGTGAGATGAGGCTGGTGCCCTGGGTTAGGTTCGGATCTCTGTACCTTTAAGGGTACCGATCGAATTACGTCTGCATTACAGTACCTTTTCAAGTTAAGTCTATCTACTGAGTACCTTTTCAAGTTAAGTCTATCTACTGAGTACCTATTCAAGTTCAATCTATGTACAGAGTACCTATTAAAGTTCAATATATGTACAGAGTACCTAATCAAGTTCAATCTATCTACAGAGTACCTATTCAAGTTCAATATATGTACAGAGTACCTAATCAAGTTCAATCTATCTACAGAGTACCTATTCAAGTTCAAGTTGATTTTGTGTGGTGAACAACAGAATATATAGTAGCTTGAATGGCACCAGCCCTAGCCGTGTCTGACCTGCCGTATGCAAAGCGCCGCTCCGTCGTGCTTGTTGCGTGGTCCCCAAACGTGTCCCAGAGGCGAAGGGAACACACTGACGTCGTCGACCACATCCCTGGAGGCGCTCCAGTACCTCACAGGGATCACACGGAGGAACTCAACAGCTGGCCACCGCCTCAGAGGGCTGGCGTGAATCATGCGTTCACAAGTCGACTTACAATGACACACAATGAGTCACATGATTAATCGGGGGAAATGAGGTGGCTGGTTCACCGACGCACTGTCCTGTCAGGCACTAGGTCTCGCAGCTGCCCAGGTTTGACCTGCCAGACCTGTGGTAGCCTACATGTCATTCCCCTGCACATTCGGTTACAGAAGCTCTTAAAAGATATCAGACAGAAGATGGAGGGATGGGTCAGGCTACTCACCTCCTGGCACACCCGGTACTGGTCGATGGCCCATACCGTGGGCACGTGCGTGGCCAGCAGCTGGTACTGTGTTAGGGTGGCGTTGCAGGCGCGGGCGCAGATGAGACGGGTCTTCCCCACCGCGTTGTCCCCGACGACCACACATTTGATGGTCTCGACGTTGGGCCTCTCATAGTCCATATCAGAATCGGTCGGATGAGGTCTGTCCCGAAGACAGAGAGCCTGTGATTATGTTTAAAGCTCACCTAGATTCTGCTTAGCCTTATTCTATGTTATAAGTCCTTGCACCTTAAAATAGTGCTTAGCATTGTGAAGCTTCTTATCCTAGATATCTTTGTTGTAAACGGGGAATGGGTTAACCTAGAAATTGTTAGTGCTTGCCACTTGGTTCTACGAACATCCTTACTCTACCGATAGCGTTATATTGTTTCTCTTTCGCTTTGCATAAAAGCGTCTGCTAAACGCCCTGAATGTAAATGTAGGTTTAGAGAAGCAACGGTCCGGAAAAGGTGCTACATCAGCATGATGTGGTCCTTTAAGGACACGGCTTCACCTTCTAACTGAGCAGCAGGATGAAAATCAATATGGCGGCTGTCATGTCCCTGTTCCTCATTACATCTGCAGAGATATTAATGGCTTGTTATGGAACCCTACTGCCCATGGCCCCATTCAGAGGATCCAATCCCTGGTCTTGAATAAAGAAGTCCACAAGCCCCTTATCAGAATAAGAAATAGAAAATAAATAGCATATATGTTCTCATTTGAATGGTAATATTCAGCTTGAATAAAATATGTGCATATTGAGGAAAATATGCACATACATAGATGCATATTATATTGTTTTGAATGTATTATTTTCATGTAATTCAAGGTTATTGTTATTGGGGTACACATGATGCGCACAACATTCGGTGGCTTGGAGAATATAAATCAAACTCATTTTGAAGCCTATGGTGTGCAAATAGATTAAAAGTTATCTTCAAAAAATAGTCACATTGGCAGCCTAATTATATAATCTGGGTCATGTTTACTGTGTCATCAATTCTCATATAGGCCTATCTGTGCATTTCGTCAGCCGTAACTAAAAAATTAGGAACAGCATCATTTAACATTATCGATAATTAGTATAGGTGCTACAGTGCAATGGATATTGTGAGCGCCATCAAAGCCAAAGGAAATTGGAGTTCTGGTACTTATTTGGTCCAGACTGGTTTCCAGGGAACTGCAGCCTCGAAGTGACAGGAAATCCGGGGCAAGTCCTGCCCGGGATTTCATGTCTCATTCTCGCTCTTCACAACGCATCAATCCTACATATTTTTTTATTTGTTTTAAAGCGTTGCCTGACAGTGAGTAGGATAGGCCAATAGCTTTTATAAGATGCATATTACCTGATCATCTTTCTGACTATTGCAGAGTTAAGTCTTCGTAAGGTACGTAGTTCACGCATACAACTCTGCTTCTCACGGGCACTATCAGCAATTCACTCAGTCAATCGATTGTAAATAAGTCTATTTAATAGTGTCATATTGAGGGAAGATGAAATGCACAATCAGTTAAACAAGAGTGGGTCGAATGTTGGTTATAGACACACAGTTAACCCTTATTCGGAAAGCCATTCACAAAATGTGCCCGACAGCTTTCAGCAGCAATTCATAAAGTGCAGTTTACAGACGGGCTGGATCTAAGATTCACGGCAACAGTGCATGAATCTCCTGAACCGTTTGGCCGAACCGAGCTGAGGTCTGGTTTAAGGCGCTGCCATAGGTTCGGACGGTCGGACCCCTTCGCTGATTCCCCCCCCCCGCCCCTCACACTAAGCTTGTGGATGTGCATCACATTCTTTGGACACTTTAACTCGTGTATTTTAGACCGACTTGAACAACATGAACGTCTGAATGCACAAGCTGCAGAGTTAACTGCCTACCAAAACGAACGCAGAATATGAATAAGGAGAAATCGATGTTCACGAAGCTTACACGTTAATTTAAGCGTTCAAACCAGGGAGCT
>OLKM01000633.1:250370-256208 GCA_900291075.1 Melanogrammus aeglefinus | reverse complement strand
GAGAGAGAGAGGAGAGTGAGAGAGGACGACGAGAGAGAGATGAGGGAGGAAGAGGAGAGAGGAGAGTGAGAGAGAGAAGAACGAGAGAGGAGGGAGACGAGAGGCGTTTAGGGAGAGAGGGGGAGGGGGGCGGGGGGGAGAGAGAGCAGATGAGAGAGAGAGAGAGAGAAGGAGTGAGAGAGCCTCTAAGAGGAGGAGGAGGGAGGAGGAGAGAGGCGGGAGAGAGAGGAGAGAGAGAGGGGAGATCGAAGGGACGAAGAGGGGGGTGAGAGAGAGAGGGGTTAGGGAAGGGAGGAGGGAGAGAGACGAGGAAGGGAGTAGAGAGGGAGGAGAAGGAATGAGAGAGAGATTGAGAGAGAGAGTGAGAGAGATGAGAGAAGAGATGAGGATGAGGAGAGAGGAGGAGAGAGAGTTGAGAGCATGAGACGTGGAAGGGGAGAGAGAGAGAGAAAAAAGAGCACCCTTTTCACCCTGGCTGCCACTGTTGGCAAACATTGCCGATGCGACCTGTTGTGAAAACGTGCTTGATTTTATTAGGAGTTAGGATCTTGTGAGCTGAACTCCATATGGTTTTAACTCTGTGCAAGTTGGTTTTAAACTTACAAGTTTGTTCAACTCCAAAATACATTTTTTCTCTGTTGGCTTCTCATCTTCGATAACACCAATTTCGAATTTCCACGGTCACAGGTATGGGATGCACCGTTCGTGAAATTCTGGGGCCGATTACGATGTTTTAAATAACAATTTTCGCAATAGCCGATTGCCGAGTTACCGATGTCTTTTTGTTGTTATTTCCTATTCAGTTCCCCTTTGTGCAGGGGGAAACAAACCCTTAACCCCCCAACGGCACACACCCGCAGACACACACACAATGCACAGGGGAGGGCTTTTACGATTGGATATAAATCCAATCTGTTTATTTCAGACCCAATCTTGCGCCATCAACATCTTCAACATCAAAATTATTTCAAACTGGGGCTTAGGCAGGAAAAACAAGATCGCTATTTATTTTGACATAACACGAGCCTGCATTGGAGCGGTGTCTGTGGAACTAGACACGTCTTTAGCATATGGAAACTATGGCCAAAAAATAACCTTCAACAGCGTGTCTTTTTACACTTTATTTGTTTTTACTCAGCTTGAGAATAGAGAAATAGTCCGCCAAAAGACCGTTGACGTCGCCTTAGCACCGAGGGACGGCTTTGCCGAGTTTGATACGACAGAAAAAAAAAAGCCTTGTTGCGCACGTCGTGGTAAGCTTAACCCTTTACCGATGTTGTTTCCGCTACATAGGTGGCATCCCTAGTCACAGATGCGCTGTTTTTCTTCTGAAAATAATATCTTCATAGGGAAAAGCTTTTGTGACACCTTTCACATGCTCTCCTCGTCGGACTATTTTCCGTCTTATCGTGAACTTTCTTTGATAGTTTTGTTTTCCGTGTTGACATTCTTTAACAATTCTTCTTCCAGAGAGAGATGGGCCACCGAGGAGATGGCGCCTGAGGAGATGGGCCCGAGGAGATGGGCCCCGAGGAGATGGGCCCGAGGCGACTCCATCGGCGGAGCCTTCTACCGCCACAGATGAAGGAGGAGGAGGAGGTGCCCACACCCCTCGACCCCTCCTGCTCGAGAGCCCCTACTCCTCTCCCGATGACACCCTCGGTGAGCTGCTCAATTCAAACGACCCCGCTTCAGAACACAAACGGTGGTCCCAGAGTGCTTTTAAGGGCGGAGGTGACTCGGGAGGTAGAGTGGTTGATGGGCAACTGGACCTGGGTTGGATCCTCGCGCCCTCCCGGGAGTGTGGAGGTGGTTCCTGAACGAGTCGCCTCATCCTGACTGCTCCCTGACGAGCTGGCTGTCTTCCTGAGGGGTCGAGTCGCCGTTGGATGTGGTGAATGAATGGTTGTAAGTCCGCTTTGGATGCCAGCCTGGTCAGGAGCAGTCAGGGTGAGGCGTCTCGCCTCAGGGGACACCTCGACAGACTCAGTTTATGGAGGAGCCGGAGATCGACACCAGCGACCTCCAGTTACAAGTCAACACCGCTCTACTTCCTGAGCCACATGCCACCCATACCATAGGCACCGGAAACCTATGAGGCCCGCGGGGCCAAATGGCCACCCCACTTTTGCGTGGGAAAAAATATATATATATTATTTTTTTAACCTGTATTAATGAACTATTTAGTTTCTCAGTAATGTTTTGGCCTAATATTGTTACTATACCAACGAACAGAGCTTCATCTCCCCACGATCTAAAACTTTCTCAATGATTCAGCCAATGAAGAGGACTACAGCAGGTAGCGATCGCGTTGCCATGGCCCATGGGTAAACAAATGACAAGGCACCGCCACACAAGTTAACTAACGATCGCTTTAGGCTTCAATATCATGCAGGCGCTTCATGTTTTATTTTTTATTTTTTTCTACATCACAATCGCATGCTTTAATAAACTATTGTTTTTACCTACCATTACGAGGCACGTTTGGTCTCGTAGGGAATTTGCACAATGGCGCTGCTGCTTGCTTATGGCTGGTTCAGGACTACAACAATTTCAGCCCGATCTCGGCCCCGATTCGTTCGTCGCAGACAAATTTGAAATAAAATAAAAATAACAAGTAAGGTTTAACGTATTGACTAGGCAAACGGCCAACTGACAAATTATATTTAAGCAAATATCACACGAGAGGGAGTGCTGTTGTACTGTATATCAGCACGGCTGTGATTCGGTCGTAGGCACGAGGCCGCAGGCCGAGTGCCGCAGATAATCACAGCCGTGCTGATATACAGTACAACAGCACAACCTCGAGTGTGATATTGCTTTTATACAACAGTGCTACGAGCACATTTTATTAGTTAACAGTAATAAGAAACAAGAGATTATGATTTGTTTGTTTAGTAATCATTTATTCGGCTCCACCAACACAAATAGTTCCGCAAATGAATGGAGACAAGGCTGTTGCCAGGCAACACATATACAGTACATAAACATTCCTAGACACAAGCTCGCTACTCTGTGTCAGAGCGATAGGCTCTGCTCTGTGTCCGCCGCTACTTTGTCCATCCATCCATCCATTTTCATCCACTTAATCCAGAGTCGGGTCGCGGGGGCAGCAGTCGGAGCAGGGATCCCCAGACTTCCCTCTCCCCGGACACTTCCTCCAGCTCTTCCGGGGGGACCCCAAGGCGTTCCCAGGCCAGCCGAGTGACGTAGTCACTCCAGCGTGTCCTGGGTCTTCCTCGGGGCCTCCTCCCGGTGGGACATGCCCAGAACACGCATTACTGCGGCCGCCGCACCGATCCGCCTGTCGATCTCGCGCTCCGTTCTCCCCTCACTCGTGAACAAGACCCCGAGATACTTAAACTCCTCCACCTGAGGCAGGAACTCTCCCCCGACCTGGAGGGTGCAAGCCACCTTTTTCCTGTCGAGAACCATGGCCTCGGACTTAGAGGTGCTGATTCTCATCCCAGCTGCTTCACACTCGGCTGCAAACCGCCCCAGTGCATGCTGAAGGTCCTGGCTCGAGGGAGCCAACAAGACCACATCATCTGCAAAAAGCAGAGATGAAATCAAGTGGCTCCCGAACCGTACCCCCTCCGGCACTTGGCTGCGACTAGAAATTCTGTCCATAAAAATAATGAACAGAACCGGTGACAAAGGGCAGCCCTGCAGGAGTCCAACACGCACCGGGAACAGGTCTGACTTACTGCCGGCAATGCGAACCAAGCTCCTGCTCCGGTCATACAGGGACCGTACAGCCCTCAGCAGAGGGCCTCCGACCCCATACTCTCGGAGCACCTCCCACAGGATGCCACGTGGGACACGGTCGAAAGCCTTCTCCAAGTCCACAAAAACACATGTGGACTGGTTGGGGCAAACTCCCATGCACCCTTGAGCACCCTGCGGAGGGTGTAGAGCTAATCCAGTGTTCACCACGGCCAGGACGAAAAACCGCATTGTGTTCCTCCTGAATCCGAGGTTCGACTATCGGCCGAATTCTCCTCTCCAGCACCCTGGAATAGACTTTCCCCGGGAGGCTGAGGAGTGTGATCCCCCGGTAGTTGGAACACACCCTCCGGTCCCCCTTTTTGAAGAGAGGGACCACCACCCCTGTCTGCCAGTCCAGAGGCACTGTCCCCGACTGCCACGCGATGCTGCAGAGGCGTGTCAGCCACGACAGCCCTGCAACATCCAGAGACTTGAGGTACTCAGGGCGGATCTCATCCACCCCCGGTGCCTTGCCACTGAGGGAGGCTTCCGGACTACCTCAGTGACTTCAGCTTGGGTTGATGAATGAATCAACCTCTGAATCCTCAGCCTCTGCGTCCTCGACGGAAGGCGTGCCAGTGGGATTGAGGAGGATCCTCAAAGTATATTCCTTCCACCGTCCGACGATATCCCCAGTCCAAGGTCAACAGCTCCCCTCCTCACACTGTAAACAGTGTTGGCGGAGCACTGCTTCCCCTCCTGAGGCGTCGGATGGTTTGCCAGAATTTCCTTGAGGGCCGACCGGTAGTCCTCCTCCATGGCCTCCCCGAACTTTTCCCAGACCCGAGTTTTTGCCTTCCGTGACGCGCCGGGCTGCCGTCCGCTTGGGCCTGCCGGTACCCGTCAGCTGCCTCGGGAGTCCCCCGAGCTAGCCAGGCTCGGTAGGACTCCTTCTTCAGCTTGACAGCATCCCTTACTTCCGGGGTCCACCACCGGGTTCGGGGATTACCGCCGCGACAAGCGACGGAGACCTTACGGCCACAGCTCCGGACGGCCGCGTCAACAATGGAAGTGGAATACATGGTCCATTCAGACTCAATGTCTCCGGCTTCCCTCGGAATCTGGTCAAAGCTCTCCCGGAGGAGGGAGTTGAAGACCTCCCTGACAGGGGATTCTTGCCAGACCGTTCCCAGCAGACCCTCACGATACGCTTGGGTCTGCCAAGTCTGACCAGCTTCCTCCCTGCCAGCGGATCCAACTCAACCACCAGGTGGTGATTCAGTTGACAGCTCAGCCCCTCTCTTCACCCGAGTGTCCAAGACATATACGGCCGGAGATCAGATGACACGACTACAAAAGTCGATCATTGACCTCCCGCCTAGGGTGTGTCCTGGTGCCACGTGCACTGATGGACACCCTTATGCCTGAACATGGTGTTCGTTATGGACAAACTGTGGCTAGCACAGAAGTCCAATAACAAAACACCTCTCGGTTCAGATCGGGGAGGCCGTTCCTCCCAATCACACCTCTCCAGGTAACACTGTCGCTGCCCACGTGGGCATTGAAGTCCCCCAGCAGAACGATGGAGTCCCCGGTTGGAGCACTTTCCAGCACCCCTCCCAGGGCCTCCAGGAAGGCCGGGTACTCTGCATTGCCGTTCGGCCCGTAGGCCGAGACAACAGTGAGAGACCTATCCCCGACCCGAAGGCGCAGGGAAACGACCCTCTCGTTCAGTGGGGAGAACTCCAACACATGGCGTCTGAGCTGGGGGGCTATGAGCAAGCCCACACCAGCTCACCGCCTCTCACCGTGAGCAACTCCAGAGTGGAAGAGAGTCCAGCCTCTCTCAAGGAGTTGGGTTCCAGAGCCCAGGCTGTGCGTGGAGGTGAGCCCGACTATCTCTAGTCGATACCTCTCAGCCTCCCGCACGAGCTCAGGCTCTTTCCCCCCCAGCGAGGTGACATTCCATGTCCCTAAAGCCAGAGTCGTTGTCCGGGGGTTTGGGTCGCCGGGGCCCCCGCCCACGGCTGCCCACCCAAAACACACGGGCACCGACCCCTCATGGTCCTTTCCTGCGGGTGGTGGGCCTACTCTGGAAGGCGGGCCCACATCGCTCCTTTCGGGCTGGGC
>OLKM01000633.1:237870-242870 GCA_900291075.1 Melanogrammus aeglefinus | reverse complement strand
AACCCCACACACACAAACACACACACACAGTGCAAACCCCCCATACACAAAACACACAAACGCACGTGCACACATACGCGTTAAAGTACTTTCCAAACGCACACACTCGGACCGCATTCACAAAATAGTTGGACGCGCACACCGCAGAGATACAATAGGCCTCATGCCCCAAACTGCCCAAATGTCGCCGCAATGACCGAGAGCCTTAGGAGGCCGGGCCAGTGCCTGCGTCGGGGGCTCCGGTTGGCTCAGAGCGAGCGGCCCGTCACCGGCGCCGACGGCTGTGGGTTTATAAACAGGTCGAATTTTTCGGTTTGGGTCAGAAACACGCGGCAGGAACCGCGGGAAAATATCGAGTCTGCCCGACAAGCCTTCTGCAAAGAGGTGCATCTATACCGCACGAAAACGCTGCACAACTGAAACGACGGAAGGAACTTCGGGAAAAAAAAACAAAACAGATTAAACGAAGTAGAACGAAGAAACAAGAAACAAAGACAACAGGTTTTTTTTGACGTGGAAAAGGGAAAAAAAACAACAGAAAAACGAACGACACATTTTTTGTCTGCGAGAGGTTTTCGGGATATTTTGCATCGCTCTTCCGGTTGACAAACTTTACGAGACATTACGAACGTTACGAAATTTCATCACTGAACTCATCAGCGAACGCCGTTAGAGAAACTCGGCTAATTCTTCTACTGGAAAAACTTCAGGAAGAGTTGAATTCACAACCGGCTCGCGTCCAAACACGTCCAACGAATCTTCAGCGAATAAACCAAACCGTGATCATAGGAGCTCCATCAGTCTCCCACATGGCGACCTTCAGCTTCATGGCGGCGATGATGTCCATCTCTCTAGTGGCCGTTCTTCTCAACGACGGATCGGACGCAGCACCAGCAGAGAGAGGTAACCCTCACCCCATGATTCAACTCAAGGTGTTTTAAAGTCTTGGAATCCCAGGTTTGAGGTGTCAAAGTAAAAGTCAACTTTTTTTCAATTTAAAAATACAAGGGACTCGAAATTGTGTTTATCTCCGACCATTTGTTGTCTACGGGGAATGGGTTAACCGAGTGATTGTTAGCGCTTGACACTTGGTTCTATTAACATCCTTACTGTGCCAACAGCGATATATTGTTGTTTCTCTTTCTTCTGACAAATGAACTTATCGTAAGTCCTGCTAAATGCCCGGAATGTTAATGTAAATGAATCCATTAGTAGTAGTTGATATTGATGAATGAAATGCATACTATACACAACGATTGGAGAACTCACAGTCATTTTTGGTAAAAAATTTACTTTGATTAGAAATCTGATTTTATGTTTAATTTGAGACGTTGTGGTGTCCCTT
Organism: Melanogrammus aeglefinus; assembly: GCA_900291075.1. NCBI lineage: Eukaryota > Metazoa > Chordata > Actinopteri > Gadiformes > Gadidae > Melanogrammus > Melanogrammus aeglefinus. The sequence continues at coordinate 241,525 of OLKM01000633.1, read as the reverse complement.
TCACACAATATTGGATTAACCGTGGTAAGGGAGAGACATCTTACGGGTCATTTGGGATATGTGTGTGTCGTATTTGTAATTTAAATTAGAAATCTAAATTTGTCGCGTATTTATATACAATACGTATTCAGTGCCTTCTGGAAACGGTCCCCTCCTGTGTGTGTGTGTGTGTGTGTGTGTGTGTGTGTGTGTGTGTGTGTGTGTGTGTGTGTGTGTGTGTGTGTGTGTGTGTGTGTGTGTGTGTGTGTGTGTGTGTGTGTGTGTGTGTGTGTGTGTGTTGGGGTTCTGTTCAAATAGAGACACCACTAAGCCCCTTTGTTGTGGCGCCCAAAACAGAACTTCAGACGTCATCTCTCTCTCTCTCTCTCTCTCTCTCTCTCTCTCTCTCTCTCTCTCTCTCTCTCTCTCTCTCTCTCTCTCTCTCTCTCTCTCTCTCTCTCCTCTCTCTCTCTCTCTCTCTCTCTCTCTCTCTCTCTCTCTCTCTCTCTCTCTCTCTCTCTCTCTCTCTCTCTCTCTCTCTCTCTCTCTCTCTCAAACATCTGACGCCTCAGCCTCTCCGTCTGCGATCACTTAGCAACAATATCAGACACGATGACGAAGGAATGCACGTCAAACGTTTGTGTTTGTGTTACATAACGTAGGCTTACACAACAACAACAGAATCGAAGCATGAAATATAATCTCATGGGAGGATTGCAGAGTGTGCATTTAAATTTAGATTTACATTTAGGGTGATTAACAGACGCTTTTATCCAAAGGGACTCACAACGGTTCACACACACATCCACACACCAACTGGTGTGTGAGGGAGTCGATTGGTTTGGAGGACCACAAAAGGGGGGGGGGGGGGGGGGGGGGGGGCGGCAGTAGATCAGGAGGTAGAGCGGGTCGGCTGCGAACCCGAAGGTTTCGAGTTGGATCCCCGGCACCTCCACACTCCCTGGGTTGTGGAGGTGTCCCTGAGCGAAGACCCTGTCGCCCTGAGGGGTCGACTCCGCCGTTGGTGTGTGAATGTGTGTGTGAATGGTTCTAAATCGCTTTTGGTAAAAGCATCAGTAAAATCCCCCTAAATGTAAATGGATAGACACATACAAATGAAAGCTTTGCTGTATTGGTCTTTATTTGATCCTTTATGCCCGTGCAATGTACGTACATTCAGTTGAATTCTTCAAAAGCTACCTTTTCCTCCTTCTGATTCATCCCTTGTCCTCCTCATCATCTGCTTCGTTGTCATGGTAACGCCACTCTTGATCACTCATCCATCCATCTGCTCGTGGATCTATCCATCATCCATTCATCCCTCAGAAGTAATCCTTTATTTTTTTTATGTTTGTATTTGTCTAAGGCCTGAATGTTTACCTAATTAAGCTAATTTTATTCCGATTTTTTTTTAAATGTCAAATAATTTTTACATCGATATCGTTAACATTTTTCGTTAAACATTTGCCACAACCAAACTAATCGTAATGCCATTTTACTGTTGTGTCTGCAGGTTTCCTCAGTGTCTTTCACACGCCGGAGAGTTCACAGAATTCACCGAACTTCGAGAGAGAGTCAACGGACTGGTCTCCAAACTATCTGAGTGGACGTCTGAGAACCTGGCTGCTAGCCGCCATGCCAACAGCCAGTGCTAAGGCTATGGCTACGGCTACCACTACGGCTACCGCTAACGCTATCGCTAAGGCTAATGCTATGGCTAATGCTATCGCTATGGCTAATGCTAAGGTTATGGCTACGGCTAGGGGCGGGCTGGTCAGAGTGCCGAGGAGCAGCAGGGAGATGAGCAGTCCAGATAAATCGATCCAGATACTTAGGATGATCTCCAGGCTGGACGAGCTGTACAGGACTATTAATGGAACACTGAGCAGACGGATCGCCTTCATGCCGCGAGGTAAAGGAGATGATGTCCCTCTCCTCATACTTGTTGTATATTGTACGTCCTGGCACTTAATGTGCGCACCTATTTATGTTGTACTATGTTGTAGTACTTAGTTGTGTACCATTTTATCCCAGCTATCTCTGTTGTAGACGGAGAATTGGTTAACCTAGTGATTGTAGTGCTTGGCACTTGGTGCTATGAACGTCCATACTCTACCCACAGATATATTGTTGTTTCTCTTTCTAAAGAAATATTAACTTATTGTAAGTCGCTTTGGATATAAGCGTCTGATAAATGCCCTGAATGTAAATGTAAAGGATGTCTCTGTGGGAGGGATGTGTTTAGCGAAGAGATTGAGATGTTTATGATTTTTTAGCGGGAAGTTCTGATTCGATAAAAAAACATTCGGATACACTGGTTTTCAAAGGAGGAAACACTGACTAAAACTCTTTTTATTTACAGCCAATGGCAGAAATTCGGCAAAGAAGAATAAAGTGGTAAGTAACGTAGACTTTTTTGCAACATCGGAAATGTTCCGGTTTTTTTTTAAGTTATAATATGTTTACTTTATTGGATCGCAATAAAGATATCAAATTCCATAGAAGATTCAATTTCGATTTTTTTTTCTTTTCGTGTAGGTACCAGCGCCTGAGGCAGTGTTAAAGCTCACCACAGTGCCCCCTATGGAGACGGGGGGTACTGCACCCAGAGCCAGCACAGACGACGTCATCCCGAGCATGACGGGTCGAAGCTCAAGGAAATCCATCCCGCCCCCGAAAAAGTCAAACAAAAGAGGTGAGATATAAAAATGTCAAAAGTCATACAAATGTATTTAATTTTAGGTATCGACCCATCAGCTGATTTGTATCTTTTTCTCCTTCTCTCTGCAGTCTGCTTCTGGAAGTACTGCTCCCAGAACTGACCTGACCTCCACACACACACACACGCACACGCACACGCACACGTACGCACACACGTACACACACACTCTCTGTTTCTGTCCTTGTCTCTGTCTCTTGTCTCTCACTCTCTCACTCTCACACACCACACCCCCTCAACTCCGATGTGGATGTCCCTGAACTTGTGTTGCTATGGAGACCATTGCCTTGACCCCCCCCATCCTCCCCCCTTGACAACGATGTGCACACAGGATGAGTGCATGAATACCACATTTACCCCCCATTCTCTGCTCACCCCTCTCCTCCCCCTCATCCCTCTCCTCCCACCTCTCCTCCCTCATCTACTCCCTCCCTCCCTCCTTCTTCCCCTCCTCCCTCTCCCCATCTCGCTCCCTCCCTCTCTCTCTCCCTCCGTCTCTCTCTCCCCCTCCTTCCCTCCTTCCCTCCCTCTCTCTCTCTCTCTCCCCCTCCTCTCTCCTCCCTCCCTCCCCCTCCCCCTGTCCCCCCCCTCCTCCCTCTCCTCCCCCCTCGCTCTACGAAGGCACCTGCCTGATTTGAAGAAATATATAATATATTATATAAATTGAACAATAAAGATGTAGCCTGGCATGAACAGAAACTGTTTCACTGATCAATAAAGATTTGATTGTATTTTTCTATGACGACTCACTTTGAATGTTCCTTCTGAATACATCCGTTCATCAACCCACAAGGCAATTAAATATCTGAAATATGTTTCAACTGATGGATAACAGATTCAAAATGGATGCTACTTTTTCCAGCCTTTTACCCATGAATCAAAAACAAATGAAAATTAGAATGTGGCCTGTCTTGCGAAAGACGTTAGACACTCAACTTCAACAACCCGAAAATAAAT
>OLKM01000633.1:221357-227904 GCA_900291075.1 Melanogrammus aeglefinus | reverse complement strand
GAGAGAGAGACGGAGAGAGAGAGAGAGAGAGAGAGAGAGAGAGAGAGAGAGAGAGAGAGAGAGAGAGAGAGAGAGAGAGAGAGAGAGAGAGAGAGAGAGAGAGAGAGAGAGAGAGAGAGAGAGAGAGAGAGAGAGAGGGCTTTTTATGCAATCAAAAGACAAATTTACATTCGGATTCCAATTCTAATTTGGCTCAAACTACTTCAAGCAATTATTGAACCCATCCTGCTCTATGGTAGCGAAGTGTGGGAGAGAGAGAGAGAGGGAAGGCCATACCACCCTGATCACGCCCGATCTCGTCTTGATCTCGGAAGCTAAGCAGGGTCGGGCCAGGTTAGTACTTGGATCGCCTGGGAAAACCAGGTGCTGTATGCTATGAGTGCTCTGCGTCTGCGAGATACCGTCCCCAGCTATGGGTAAATAGTGGGTAGATGGGACCCAGCCTTGAAAGGCAACCCATCTAGGAGAAGGCTTCTTCAAACAATAATACCAAAGATGTTGCTCGGCTCTTCAAACAATAAACCAAAGATGTTGCTCGCGTCTCTTCCGATCCTCACAAGGGAAACGAACAAAGGGCGGATAAGGCTATAATGACTGAAACGGCCAGAGTAGGATTGGGAGGAGTTGCGCCCCACAGTCCTTAATTAGCATCGTAAAGTCTAACAATGGAGAAACCAGCTGGAGACAACATTGGACGACATAGAGTGGGGCCCACAAATAAACCAACTTTTTGACCAATGGGAAAAACATTCAATTGAAATTGCAAACACTGAATTTTGGAAAAGCATTTTCTGCAGGTACACAGGACAACCACTACCAACGCCTGCAGAGCTGAATTAGGCCAGTATCCACTTCTATTAAAAACCCAAAAACGATCAATTAAATATTGGCTACATCTAAAACAAAGTGACCCCCCACTCCTTCCCAGCCACAGACCCTGCAAAGAGCAAGAGATGATGCAGGAATCCCTCACACATCAACTGGTCCTGAGCTCTGTCCACAGGCAGGTTTCCCCTTGCTGCTCAGCCCCGGACGCAGTCGGACAGAACATATAATTAGATCAACACAAGTTATAAAACCATCAGAAACCAAACCTACCTCAAACCCATTGGAACACCTAAAAACACACACACACAGCAAAATGCAGTGTTATCTGGCCCCTTAATATAGACCAGTACACTGTGGCCCCCTACCTGACACAGTCACTTGATGTTAGACACAGAGTGGTTGTTTAACAAGGTACGGAACCTGAGGCGCGCTCGACAGCCTGGCCATAGAAACAGGGCCACCATAAGAAATCATGGCTGCCCAAAGAGGAGCGTCTGTTGCCAGCAGTTGTGGAAGAAGCTGCCTGTTAGAGACCGCGCAGCACTTCCTCCGACACTGCCCCAAATTCAACAATGTTCCGCGAAAATATACTTTAGCAAATTCAGCCAAAAACACCCCACCTTTTTATACAACTCCCATGTAAGACCAACTACAAAATATTAATGGGAGAGAGAGAAGAGAAGAGCTCTGTTCCTCGCAAGGACAGTTTATTTCAGTTTGCCACAAAATGAGAGGATGACATTCTACACCAGGCCTCACTGTTTGATTGATTACTGATTATTAGTAACCTATAATGCGTTTTATGTAGCTTTTCATTTCATTAATTGAATGACATTCTGGGTTTTTTTCTATTGATTCTATATGTACATCTGTATGTTATGTTATATTGTTACAGGTTGATGCTTTGGCAACACGGTTTGGCTTACCAATAGTCATGCCAATAAAGTTTTTTTGAATTGAATTGAATTGAGTGAGAGAGAGAGAGAGAGAGAGAGAGAGAGAGAGAGAGAGAGAGAGAGAGAGAGAGAGAGAGAGAGAGAGAGAGAGAGAGAGAGAGAGAGAGAGAGAGAGAGAGAGAGAGAGAGAGAGAGAGAGACCGTCCTGCTCACCTTGACGTACAGGGCGATCTTGTAGACCTGCTCCCCCGTCTCTCCTCCTCCTCTTCCCGCCATCGTCCGGGGTGGGGGTAAGGGGGCCGTCCTCCCCCTCTCTCGCCCGCCCCCTCCTCCCACCTCCTCCCCCACCGTCGCCGTCTCCCCCCCGTCCCGCGGGAGGTACGACTGGCCGTCCTCAAACAGGACCACCCTCTTCTTTTTGGCCCGCCCCCCTCTCTCTCGCCCCACCCCCAGTGACTCCTCCCGGATCACCGACTTCAGCTCACGCACCCAATCCTAGAGAGAGAGAGAGAGAGAGAGAGAGAGAGAGAGAGAGAGAGAGAGAGAGAGAGAGAGAGAGAGAGAGAGAGAGAGAGAGAGAGAGAGAAGGGAGAGGGAGAGAGAGAGAGGGGGGGGAGAGCGAGAGAGCAGAGATGTATGACGACTGATGAGAGAGAAGCAGAGAGTAGAGAGAGCCGCTCGATGCTTAGGGGAGAGAGAGAAGGTGGGGGGAGAGCGATGAAGAGAGACGGTGGGTTCAGGTCGATTAGAGCGAGGCTGGGAGGGATAGAGGAGAAGAGAGAGAGAGAGAGAGAGAGAGAGAGAGAGAGAGAGAGAGAGAGAGAGAGAGGGGGAGAGAGAGAGAGAGAGAGAGAGAGAGAGAGAGAGAGAGAGAGAGAGAGAGAGAGAGAGAGAGAGAGAGAGAGAGAGAGAGGGGGGGAGGAGAGAGCGAGAGAAAGATCAGCCCTGATTTTTGCAAACAATTGTTGTCTATTACAAATTCACAGAGCAAAGCAAAAACATTGCAATCAACATACATTCAGCCCCCTTTCATCTAGGTATTCTCTCCCCCTACGTCATACCCAACACCAGAAACCTGGGTGTCATCTTTGACTCGAATTTTTTGCTTCAACAAGCACATTGCTGCTGTAGTCAAGAGTAGTTTTTCCCAGCTCTGAGTCATTCCTAAGACGAAACCCTATTTATCATTTCACAATCTGGAAAAAGTGATGCACGCCTTCATCACATCACGGCCGGATTACTGCACCTCCCTTTACCTAGGACTCCCTCAATCACCCCTCTCTCTCGCTTTCAGCTGGTCCAGAACTCCGCAGCACGGCTGCTGACTGGATCCAGAAAACAGGATCACATATAACCCCCATCCCATAGCATCCCTCCACTGGTTCCCCATCCAGCACAGAAGTATTTTTAAAACCCTGGTTTTTAAAGCCCTTAATGGCCTGGCTCCACCCTACATCACAGAGATCATCCATCCCCACTCAGCTCCCAGGTCCCTTAGATCATGTAGCATGGGTCTCCTGCACCTTCCACGCATTAGATTACAACAGAGGGGTGACAGGGCTTTTTACCAACTGCCACCTTCAATTAAAGACGCTCCCTCCGTCAACTTTTTTAAACCGAGGCTCAAAACACACTTCTTCCCCCTGGCCTTTCCTCCCCTTTTGTGATATGTAGTTATTTTTTATGTAATCATGTAGTGTCTATCTATCTGGTATGTGTTCTTTCATATGCCATTTTTGCAGCATGAACTGTTTTCAAATGTGCCTTATAAATACATTTTACTTACTTACTTTCCTCCCTCCCTCCACTCCGTCACCCCACACACTCTCTCCCCTCCCTCCCTCCCCCCATTTAGGTTTAGCCCTACACTGAAAGAAATACATTATTATGTTTTAAGTAAGTCTGGGATTGCAGAGGCAGCCTCCTTCCACATTTCTAACCTAGTGGCCTTAGCTTTCTTTACCCGGGCTGTGGACAGTTCTTATGTGACCACATCTTTATAGTATTGTCTGTCATTTTTTGGTGTACAATCTGCAGCTAGCGCTGCAGTCCAGTTTATCATATTTGAAGGTTTATTTGAATGGAGGATAGATACAGAAACATAGATGAGCTTGGGACAGTCATCTGATGTTTGGGGGAGATGGGGGAGACGGAGAGGGAGAGGGAGAGAGAGAGCGAGTGTGTCGAGCGAGAGGGAGAGAGGGGAGAGAAGGAAAGATAGGGGGAGTGGAAAAGAGAGGAGTAGAGATATAGGAAGAGGGAGAGACAGGGAGAGAGAAGATTAGAGATAGTGGGAGAGGGAGTGAGAGAGAGAGAGAGAGAGAGAGAGAGAGAGAGAGAGAGAGAGAGAGAGAGAGAGAGAGAGAGAGAGAGAGAGAGAGAGAGAGAGAGAGAGAGAGAGAGAGAGAGAGAGAGAGAGAGAGAGAGAGAGAGAGAGAGAGAGAGAGAGAGAGAGAGAGAGAGAGAGAGAGAGAGAGAGAGAGAGAGAGAGAGAGAGGAGAGAGGAGGAGAGGGAGAGGAGAGGGAGAGAGGGAGAGAGAGAGAGAGAGAGAGGAGAGAGGAGAGAGAGAGAGAGAGAGAGAGAGAGAGAGAGAGAGAGAGAGAGAGAGAGAGAGAGAGAGAGAGAGAGAGAGAGACGAGGAGAGAGAGAGAGAGAGAGAGAGAGAGAGAGAGAGAGCGAGAGAGAGAGAGAGAGAGAGAGAGAGGAGGAGAGAGAGAGAGAGAGAGAGAGAGAGAGAGAGAGAGAGAGGGGGGGGGGGGCAGTGGGGAGGTGGACAAAGAGTGTGTCTAGATATCTTACCTCCTGCGCTCCGGGGCCTCTCGCCGGGCCCTTGGGGGTGCCGCCATCCTTCGCTTGGTCTCCGAGCTCTGGGCTTTCCCTCTCCCTCTCAAGGCCTCTCACCTCCTCCCTTTCCTCCAACGGTTCCTCCTCGTTCTCCTCTTGGGAGCGCTGGTCTTGCTTGATCCAGTCGGTGTCGTTCCTCAGAGGGGCCAGCAACCTTGCCGGACCCCCGGCGGCTCCCTGACTCCCTTCTGATCGCGGCGGGGGTCTTTAGTCTGTCCAAACTCCGGATCCCGTTCTCCATGATGTCCTTGAGCTCCTTGTCTCTCCTCTCCAGCTCCTCATTCTCTGCTCTGATCGCCTCCTGCTGTTTCTCCTCCTCCTCTTTTTCCTCGTCTTTCACTCCATCTTTGACGGCGTTGTCGGCTGGGTGACGGTCGCCCTCGGCAACTGTGGTCTCAACTGTTGCAATGTGATAGTCGCCCCTGGCAACCGTCTCTTCAGCTGAGGTGGTCCGATGGCTGCCCCTGGTAATCGTTGTCTCCTCCGCCGAGGCGGTGTGATGGTCGTCCCCGGCAACCGTTGTCTCCCCAGCCGAGGCGCTGTGATGGTCGCCACCGGCAACCGTCACCCCAGCCGAGGCGGTTTGATGGTCACCCCCGGCAACCGTCGGCTCAGCCGAGACGGTGTGATGGTCGCCCCCGGCAACCGTCGGCTCAGCCAAGGCGGTGTGATGGTCACCCCCGGCAACCGTCTCCGCAGCCAAGGCGGTGTGATGGTCGCCCCCGGCAACCGTCTCCGCAGCCAAGGCGGTGTGATGGTCGCCCCCGGCAACCGTCGCCTCAGCCGAGGCGGTCTGATGGTCGCCCCCGGCAACCGTCGGCTCATCAGAGGCGATGTGATGGTCGCCCCCGGCAACCATCGGCTCAGCCGAGGTGGTGTGATGGTCGCCCCTGGCAACCGTCTCCGCAGCCGAGGCGGTGTGATGGTCGCCCCCGGCAACCGTCGGCTCAGCCGAGGCGGTGTGATGGTCGCCCCCGGCAACCGTTGTCTCCCCAGCCGAAGCGTTGTGATGGTTGCCCCCGGCAACCGTCTCCACAGCCAAGGCGGTGTGATGGTCGCCCCCGGCAACCGACGCTTCAGCCGAGGCGGTGTGATGTTCTCCCCCGGCAACCGTTGGCTCAGCCGAGGCGGTGTGATGGTCGCCCCCGGCAACCGTCGGCTCAGCCGAGGCAGTGTTATTGTCGCCCCTGACAACCGTCGGCTCAGCCAAGGCGGTGTGATGGTCGCCCCCGGTAACCGTCGGCTCAGCCGAGGCGGAGTGATGGTCGCCCCCGGCAACCGTTGTCTCCCCAGCCGAGGCGGTGTGATGGTCGCCCCCGGCAACCGTCGCCTCAGCCGAGGCGGTGTGATGGTCGCCCCCGGCAACTGTCTCCGCAGCCGAGGCGGTGTGATGGTCGCCCCCGGCAACCGTCGGCTCAGCCGAGGCGGTGTGATGGTCGCCCCCGGCAACCGTCTCCGCAGCCGAGGCGGTGTGATGGTCGCCCCCGGCAACCGTCGGCTCAGCCGAGGCGGTGTGATGTTCTCCCCCGGCAACCGTTGGCTCAGCCGAGGCGGAGTGATGGTCGCCCCCGGCAACCGTTGTCTCCCCAGCCGAGGCGGTGTGATGGTCGCCCCCGGCAACTGTCTCCGCAGCCGAGGCGGTGTGATGGTCGCCCCCGGCAACCGTCGCCTCAGCCGAGGCGGTGTGATGGTCGCCCCCGGCAACTGTCTCCGCAGCCGAGGCGGTGTTATGGTCGCCCCCGGCAACCGTCACCTCAGCTGAGGGGGTGTGATGGTCGCCCCCGGCAACTGTCTCCACAGCCGAGGCGGTGTTATGGTCGCCCCCGGCAACCGTCACCTCAGCTGAGGGGGTGTTATGGTCGCCCCCGGCAACCGTCTCCTCAGCCGAGGCTGGGATCTCTTCCGGCTTGGACTGATCGAGCTCTGGAGGGCTTCCCGCCTCCTCTGTGATCTCGTCGTCAAGGACCGTCACTGGCTC
>OLKM01000633.1:196357-216357 GCA_900291075.1 Melanogrammus aeglefinus | reverse complement strand
TCCTCTGACTTTTTTTCATTCGTCGTTTTTCTTCAACTAAGCTCTGATTTCTACCCAGTTTCTCATTTTTTTTAATGTCAACGCTACTCTGAGACCTTTGGCATCACATTAAACCATTGGTAGGTATGTATATTGTGTGTGTGTGTGTGTGTGTGTGTGTGTGTGTGTGTGTGTGTGTGTGTGTGTGTGTGTGTGTGTGTGTGTGTGTGTGTGTGTGTGTGTGTGTGTGTGTGTGTGTGTGTGTATCATATGTATATATTGTGTTTGTGTGGGTGTGTATATCTTAAGATATATGTATTTACGGTGTGTCTGTGTCATAGGTTAGATGAATATACAGTGTGTGTGTATATATATCATGTCTGAATGAGTGCATGAATGGCTGAATGTTAGGCAATATTGTTAAGTGCTTTTAGTGGTCACTGGATAGGAAAGCGCGGTATAAACGCAGTCTATTTACCATTCACTGTCTTTGTCGTTCGCAGGCCCGTGGATCTGTGATAACAACAAAAAGAACAATCCGTGCAGCGATGCAGAAGTCCACGCGGACCACGGAGGAGGCCACGGTGGCCGTGCAGTTCACCGACCTCCCCAATGCGCTCATCGCCTGCAAGGTCGCCGTGGACCTGTTCGATGACAGCGGTGTGAAGGTGAGAGACGCCGGCGTCAAAGGCTTCGATGTTGATGTTGACATCGCTGTTTCCATGTTTAATGTAGTTAAAACCGATGTGTTTTGTATTGTTGTTGGGCGGCAATAGCTCAGGAGGTACAGCGAGGTTCGCTTGTAACCGAAAGGTTGCTAGTTGGATCCCCGGCTCCTCCTAGCTGAGTGTCGAGGTGGTCCCTGAGCAAGACGCCTCACCCTGACTGCTCCTGACCAGCTGGCTGTCGCCCCGAGGGGTCGACTCCGCCGTCGCTGTGGGTCACATGTTTTTTGATTGTCACATTTGTTATATATTTTTTAAATGGCTCTGCTAGACACTGAACTTTGTGTGTTTTGTGAATGCAGAAAGCAACGACTCTAAATACAGAGAAGTGATTGATAGACGATTAGGTATGTACGTCCAGGCACTTAATGTACGCACTTATTGTTAGTTGTACGTCCTGGCACTTAATGTACGCACTTATTGTATATTTGTACGTACTGCCACTTCATGTTACTACTTATTGTTTGTTATAGTACTTAGCATTGTGTAGCATCTTATCCTAGCTGTCTCTGTTGTGTACGAGGAATGGGTTAAACCTAGTGATTGTTAGTGCTTTGAACTTGGTTCTATGAACATCCTCACTGTACCGAAAGCGATGTATTGTTGTTTCTCTTTCTTCTGACAAATGGACTTATTGTAAGTCGCTTTGGATAAAAGCGTCTGCTAAACGCCCTCATTATAAAATGTAAATCGAGAAAAATCTCCAAACCAGATACTTTTCTGTACGATGCGGTAACACAATAGACCACAAACACAACCCAAAGGGTATTCTTATAGCCCGTTGATACAGGGATCTGCATATCGGATGTGATACACTGGATCATAAACCCTCCTCCACAGAATAAACATAGTAGAGTAGTCTAAAAGGGGTCAAATCACGCTTTTTCAACTTTCCCTTGGCTTTAGACTGTTATATGACATATGTATGCATGTTTTACGTCTCCTAAACTAGAAAAATCCAAGTGCGAGTCATGGGGAGTCTTTGTGCCCACCGAGAACGTCCCTCAATAAGTGTGTGTGTTAAAATCGAATTTGAGTTCAAACTTGACATCCGTACCAGTGTGACATCAGACTGTGAAGTGCTGAAGTGCAGAAGTCCCGCCTGCCGGCTACCCCAAATGTTTGCAACCTTTCAGGGGGGTGTGAGAGTATGCCGACGCTCGCGCCGACGTTCGATTAATCACAGGGTTGGCATGCTGACCAATCACAGCAGACTGGGCTACTCGAGGAGGCGAGCCTTAAAGAGACATGATGCAAAACACAACGTTTTTTGCATCATGTCTCTTGAAATAGTTTTTTTTGCAGAAATGAACAGTTTGAGAATAATAAGGGATACTTCTAACATACAGGCATGTATCCCTATTCTAGAAGTACCCCCCCCCAAATGCAATTATTAGCAAAAAAAACATGATATGGGATCTTTAACGCAAGGCGACATTGACTCCACTCTGTTGAGACCGGGCGGGCGCTTTGCGTTCCTTAATTGGGTCTGTTAATTGGCACGCTTATTCGGCTAATCCCCGACAGAGCCAGTGTGCAAACGCAAACACGGAAGTAGTACCGATTCCCGTGCGTGTCGGGGTTGCTCCCCCTACGGACCCAGCAGGGAGGATGTGATGGATGGCTGGCTCCTTCCTAAGGTCCCCACGGGTTGAGTTCTCTACGGTCTTGTTTAGGAGATTAACAACGAAAAGGTCGGCCTGTTGTTGTCTGGGATTGACGCGAGCTGAAGAGCATCTGTGGATAATGACGTGTGTGTGTGTGTGTGTGTGTGGGTGTGGGTGTGGGTGTGGGTGGGTGGGTAGACACACATTGTGTGTGTCTTTATAAGACTATTTAGTTTGTGTCATGTTTCCATGACAAAGTGTGAGTGTGTCTTTGTTCATGATTGTTTAGTTGTTCAAGACACTGTTTAGTTTTGTGTGTGTGTGTGTGTGTGTGTGTGTGTGTGTGTGTGTGTGTGTGTGTGTGTGTGTGTGTGTGTGTGTGTGTGTGTGTGTGTGTGTGTGTGTGTGTGTGTGTGTGTGTGTGTGTGTTTTAAGACACACAGTGTGTGTTTGTTTTTCCTGTTCATGTGTCTGGGGGGGAAAGGTGTGTGTTTGTTTGTATGTTTTCTGCAATTAGACAGTGGAAAGTTAAACAATGGAAACATATTGAGTCAGTTGTGGAATTTAACATTTCACTGACCCAGGACCGTGTGTGTGTGTGTGTGTAAGTGGACTCTCAGATGACAACAGGGAAAAAGTTGTTCAGTGGGCCACGTGACATGACGTGTGTGTGGGGGTGGGGTATTTTTGTCCTGTCATGGCTACTTGGTTACCTGCCATTGGCTTTTTGAGCTTTCAGTTTGTGTGTGAGACTGTTTTGGCACACAGTGTGTGTGTGTGTCTGCGTTCACAATACTTGTTAAAAACAGTTAAACACACAGTGTATGACTGTGTTCATGATACTGGTGTGTGTGTGTGTGTGTGTGTGTGTGTGTGTGTGTGTGTGTGTGTGTGTGTGTGTGTGTGTGTGTGTGTGTGTGTGTGTGTGTGAGATGATTTGTGATTGTGTTTGGACCCACAGGGCCAATTGCCCTGTCAGTTAGCATTGCTGCGCTTTAAAACCATGCTCCTTTACAACGGAGGTTTTGGAGTTTAACACGCAGCGGCGCACAAGGTTGAACGTGATTTCTGTGTAACGACTCGTACAGGATCAGCTGATTCCTCGCTGACTGGGTTTAAACTGCTTGGAAACCGGAAGTACTCTGCTTTCTAGTATATCCCAGCAGATGCAGTCTTAACTTAATGGTGGATGCATTTTGTGCTATAATTACAAACAAAAACTCAATGGGAATGAAAAGTGAACTTTAATATAATAAAACTATAATAAATAAAAACGCTATATGTTGACGTATATTATGAAATAGTCTAGGCTACTTTTTGTACAAATCTGAGTCTGGAATCTGCCCTTACCTACGTCAATCAATTATTTGTCATTGCTTTCTCTTGGTGTGTGTATGCAAACGTGAGTTTAAAACCGTGTTAAACTCTAAAAAGTGGCTAAGCTAGCGACAGAGCAATTGCCCCCACTTGTGTGTGTGTGTGTGTGTGTGTGTGTGTGTGTGTGTGTGTGTGTGTGTGTGTGTGTGTGTGTGTGTGTGTGTGTGTGTGTGTGTGTGTGTGTGTGTGTGTGTGTGTGTGTGTGTGTGTTCACGTGTCTGTGTGTGTGTGTGTGTCTGTCATATTTGTGTGTCTGTGTTTAGACACACTGTATTTGTGTGTGTGTGTATATTTTCACATGCACTTTTGCATGTGTGTGGATGCTTGGCCCGTTTTCACTACACACACTACCTGTGTTGGGCGGGGCCATTTACTGGTATTTCCATTGTCTCCAGCTGACAGGGGCAGGGCCTCCTGAATACCAGCCAATAAGGAGCGCTGACATGATGATTGTTTCTGGGTATCGACCAATAAACAGCGAGATACACACAACTAAACACACACGCACGCACACACACACACACCATTTTGCAATGGTAACATTTACACCGAGTATTGTTGATATTCCAGCATGTCTGATATTCGCCCGATCGTATTAGTGAATGATAATTGTTCTTCGTTAAGGTCAGTGCCTCCTCTGATAGGCGGGTTTAGGATGCAGTGTTTCCCTCGTAAAGCAATCGTGGGGTTATACAGCAGCTGTTCCTGATCCACTGGGCCCTAACGATGTGATAGCATGTGTGATAGCACGGCCGCGCTATCGATTAGCCGCAGACGCGCTGACTCATGCTGACTCATGCTGACCCTGGAGGTGAAAGGCTCCAACGCAGGCGGCCGAAGTCCCCTCATGGAAAGGGTGATTCTGCATATTGTCCTTCCCCCTGTCTCCTTGTATCCTCTTAGCCTCATTAACTCGTCTCCCCCTTCCCTCGTCTCCCACTCGCTCGCTGTATGTTAATGCAAATGTCCGAACACAGTCTCACACACAAAACTAAGCACAGTGTGTCTCTCTGTCTCTGTCTCTGTCTCTGTCTCTGTCTCTGTCTCTGTCTCTGTCTCTGTCTCTCTGTCTCTCTCTCTCTCTCTCTCTGTCTCTCACCTTTCTGTCTCTCTCTGTCTCACCCACACAGTGGGCTTGTGTCTGCAAGTGTTGTGTAGGTGTTTGTGTGAGTTTAGTTCATTGCAGCCAAATCACAAAAGGGCCAGATGTTTGATTCTAGGGACATATATTATAAGTCAGAGCTCGCCAATGGTTCTAATCTGCAGAAGCCATCGCCAGTAAACTGGTACAGTTTACTCGCCGTTGGCTAATCACAGCCAATTTCTTTTTGTAGTTTTTCAGAAGAATTTCCGATATTTTCCCGTTCCCACTGCTAACCGACATACTCTCGTCCGTTTGAGTCGGAATGTTACACTTCCGCTGAAACACATGTTACACCGAATGATTCACAACCTCGTCCACAATACACCGTCAGCAGGCCCTCCTCGGGTGATAGTTTTTCAGATTTTTTTCTTCCAGAAAATCCCATTCATGTTTGTTTTTTTTCCATTACAGGTTGTCAGCGCAACCTTAAAAAGTCTTAAAAAGTCTTTAATTCATGTTTCTAAATTTAAGGCCTTAAAAAGTCTTAAATTTGTTACAAATGTCATATGGTGGTCTTAAATACTGTAACTCAAGGTCTTAAATTTGTCGGGGCAGGACTTTATAATTTTTAATTTTTCTCAAATGACTTTTCAGGAAGGAAAAGTCAAAGTTGCTAGCTGCACATATAAAGAATTATCTGCGTGCTTGCTAGCTAGTCTGCGACAATGGGTAGGTGCAAATTCAAGGACAGTTGGCTGGAAGATGTCATTTTCCGAAGTTGGCTCGCGTCTGTTGCCAACCCCCACATCGCGTGTTTTAGGTCTTAAATTTCATTGAAGGTGGTATTAAAAAGGTCTTAAAAAGTCTTAAATTTGACTTGGTGTAACCTGCAGACACCCTGCATTAATTAATGCCACATTTCGTAAAAGGGGATAGTTAGCAGGAACGTGTGTGTGTGTGTGTGTGTGTGTGTGTGTGTGTGTGTGTGTGTGTGTGTGTGTGTGTGTGTGTGTGTGTGTGTGTGTGTGTGTGTGTGTGTGTGTGTGTGTGTGTGTGTGTGTGTTCCTAATATAAAATAACCCACATAGGTGTGCGTGCGAGAGTCTTCCCTGTGTGTGTGACTGCGTGTCTGTGTGGCTATCTGGGTGAGGGAATGGAAAAAAAAAAAAAAAAGATACGCAACATGATACACACACACTATTATGAACACACACTATTATGAACACAGTCGAAAACAAACAGACATGAAGCACACGCACATAAAGACACATCCACACATCCTCACACATAAAGACACACACACACACATAAAGACACGCACACACACAGTTTCCATCTTAGGGCCCAGACATAGTCAACGCATCGCTACGCATACAGCACCTACGATACACATTCTCACGCGGTAATGTTCAACGCACACAAACAACACTTAGATGAGCACATTGGCCAACACACACATAAAGACACATACACACTAATATGAACACACACACTCAAGCACACACAAAGACACACACACAACGGACAGACAGACACATATAAAGACACACATAAAGACACATACACACTAATATGAACACACAAGCACACATAATGACCCACACACAACAGACAGATACATATAAAGACACACACAGACATAAAGATACACATGCATAAAGACACACACACACTATTATGAACACACACACACACACACACACACACACACACACACACACACACAAAGATACACATACATAAAGATACACACACACTATTATGAACACACACTATTATGAACACAGTCGAAAACAAACAGACATGAAGCACACGCACATAAAGACACATCCACACATCCTCACACATAAAGACACACACACACACATAAAGACACGCACACACACAGTTTCCATCTTAGCACTAACTTGTGTGTTTTTCTCTGGAACATTACTCATTCGGTCGCCCACCGCAGAGACACCTGCACGTTGTGTGTGTGTGTGTGACTGTGTGTGTGCGTGTGTGTCTGTGTGTTTGTGTGTTTATGCATGTGTGTGTGTGTGTGTGTGTGGGTTTGTAACGCTGAAAGTGAGGACTGCTGCTGTATCCTCCCCCTTCAGCTGGTCCCATCTTTGAATCTCTCCCCCTCTCTCCCCCTCCCTCCCACACACACTCCAAAGAACTTTATTTTTCCCATGAGGGAAACTTAATTTGTGGCTTAACTTTCGCCGTGGTCCAAAAATACCTCGCGGGTAGCCTACTGTGTTTGTTTGCTATGATCCCCCTGTCGCGCGGAAGTGCGATTCTGTCGACCAATCAACGGACGCCGTGTGTAGCTCCAACTTGCTGGCACCCTTTCAGGGGGCTCCATACCCCAACGGAGAAGCACTGCGAGAAGAGTGCGGCTCAATCTGGGTCCCCACTCCCACTTTTGGCAGTGGAAACGCGATCTGTGCCGCACCGATGCGCACCGATCCGACCCGCACCCTCCGGTGGAAATGCGTTTGGTTGTTAGGGGGCAGGGAGCAAAGTCACACTACACTGTGTGTAAAGATTTGGTTGGGGGACCCTGTTCTATCTATAGATTAATTGACAGAAAAAAATGGTTGTTAGTAGCAACACTAATAATAATAATACGTAATACGTTTCAATCCAGTGCGCCTTTCAAAACTCTCGATGTCGCCTTACAGGTAAGACAAACAAACAATGTAAAAGGGGCACATTTAGTGAAAACAAAACACTGCAACATATTCATTAAATTGGCTGATAGGTGGAGTTAAGTGGGATATCCAATCGGAACAGGTGGGTTTTGATGGAGGCCAAGGTGTGTGTGTGTGTGTGTGTGTGTGTGTGTGTGTGTGTGTGTGTGTGTGTGTGTGTGTGTGTGTGTGTGTGTGTGTGTGTGTGTGTGTGTGTGTGTGTGTGTGTGTGATGGAAATGTATCAAAGTGAAGTCGTGTACAAATCTAATCTTGGTTCAGTGTCTTTGTTGATGGAAATGTATCAAAGTGAAGTCGTGTACAAATCTAATCTTGGTTCAGTCTTTGTTGTGGCGTCGGTACAGCGGGACGCAACTGAAGATCTGCCACCTCTCACGTCGTGGGCGGCGGCTAATTGCTAGCTGCGTTCCTCGCCTGCTTTAGGCTCTAGTCTCCTCTTCCCTAGTCTCCTTAGTTGATTGCTAGTGGCGTTCCTGGTCTGCTTTAGGCTCTAGTCTCCTCTTCCCTAGTCTCCTTCCCTAGTCTCCTCTTCCCTCGTCTCCTCCTTCCCTCGTCTCCTTCCCTAGTCTCCTTCTCCCTCGTCTCCTCCTTCCCTAGTCTCCTTTTCCGAGTCTCCTTCCCTAGTCTCCTTAGTTAATTGCTAGTGGCGTTCCTGGTCTTCTTTAGGCCCTAGTCTCCTCTGCCCTAGTCTCCTTCCCTAGTCTCCTTAGTTAATTGCTAGTGGCGTTCCTGGTCTTCTTTAGGCCCTAGTCTCCTCTGCCCTAGTCTCCTTCCCTAGTCTCCTTAGTTAATTGCTAGTGGCGTTCCTGGTCTTCTTTAGGCCCTAGTCTCCTCTGCCCTAGTCTCCTTCCCTAGTCTCCTTCTCCCTCGTCTCCTCCTTCCCTAGTCTCCTTTCCTCGTCTCCTTCCCTAGTCACCTCTTCCCTAGTCTCCTCATCCCTCGTCTCCTTAGTTAATCACTAGTGGCGTTCCCGGGCCGCTTTAGGCCCTAGTCTCCTCCTCCCTCATCTCCTTAGTTAATCCCTAGTGGCGTTCAGGCTGCTTTAGGCCACTTTGATGACGCTTGTGGCGGGGCTAAACTAATCTCTGTCTCTGAATGTCAGAGTCCATGGTTCTGACCTGGGGGGGGGGGTCCTGGGATCTAACAAGAAACTGTTGTTAAGAGGGAGGGTTAATGACCAACAGG
Organism: Melanogrammus aeglefinus; assembly: GCA_900291075.1. Lineage (NCBI taxonomy): Eukaryota > Metazoa > Chordata > Actinopteri > Gadiformes > Gadidae > Melanogrammus > Melanogrammus aeglefinus. The sequence continues at coordinate 207,702 of OLKM01000633.1, read as the reverse complement.
AATAGGAAAGAGGGTGTGGTGTCAGTGTTTAGGATGTGCTTTGATTTGTGCCTACAGGATAATGTTCTTTATGTCATGACTATAAGATAATGCGCTTAATGTCTTGACTATAGGACAATGTGCTTGATATCATGACTATAGAATAATGTGCTTTATATCATGACTATATACTATAGTGATTGTTAGTGCTTGACACTTGGTTCTATGAACATCCTTCCTGTACCGACAGTGATATATTGTTGTTTCTTTCTTCTGACAAATGGACTTATTGTAACCGTGCGTTCACACCAAACGCGGAGGGGCGACACGATTCCATATAAAGTCAACGTCGAGACGCGAATCGGGCGAATTTTTCGCCAGAGAAATAGGAAGGCATTATTGTAGCACAAGTCTTTAGCACCTGTAAGGTTTTGTATGCGTCCACTAAAGTCACAAATGCGTAACAGTAAATTTGAAGTCCTCAATATTTATTTTGCATGTGTACTCTTAAGTGTAACAGTACATTTGATGTCTACCATGTATATGTATTTTTTTCTACCATTGTAAACACTAAATAGGGTCTATGAGTTCACAAGTCTGTGTTACAGGTGCACAAATCCTATCCTGTGCATCACAACTTCAAAAAAAACTACATTCACACACCCGTGTTTCATAATCTGAGAACATGCACAAAAATTGTGCATTTGTAAACCCAAATGTGATCTAATGCATCAGAAGTGGCACAGCTGTGAAATATTTCCTCACCAATGAAATGATATAGCTCGCTAGGTTCAATGAGCATTTTAATGAGCGAGCGCAAGTCCGTGATACAACTGCTCGAATCTGCTGCTACGAGTCTCAGCTGTTGTTTTTCTTGGGGATACTTTTCCAACACGCCTATGTGGTGTGTGGCTAAAGTGATTTGTATCCGTATGAAGCAGAGCGTCCGCAAAAATTGCAAGATTAACCAATGAAAATCTCCGGCAGGGGGTGCATTTTTCAGACTACACTGGGATAGGGATGGGTCAGAATATTCAGTTTTTTCGATTATTCGTTCCCGAGGGTCAAAGTCGATTTTTAACATTTTTTCCCATTCAAATGAACAAGAATTAACGGACGGAACTAATGTTAGACAGGTGTCTACGGGCATTATCCCGCTTATACCATTGGTCACTTGCCATAGAAAATTAATGAAGACCATTCATTTATAGGGGGACTATTCCTTTATCAACACGGTGGATGTGCACGCAGAATTATCACCATAACAAAATTTGTTTGACCGGTTGCCATGGTTAGCTCTGTGTGGTTAATTTGCAGTTGCGGTGTTAACTAGCCATGTTGTCAGCTTACTGTTACATTAAACTGTAATCAGAAAACGCGGTTATATGCTATAGACCCTAGAGTATCTGTGGTACAAAGGCTGGGACGAATTTCAAATTATAAATACGTACTCTTTATGCTGAAAGTATACAGTCGCAATTCGGCCTTTATACCACAGATACTGTAGGGACTATAGTATATAACCGCGTTTTCGGATTACAGTTAAATGCATTTTTCACAATTTACCAGCTCTCGTTTTGATGGCTGAACAGACAATTTGACTGGAACTACTTAGCAGGTAGTCGTTTTTTTGCGTTTAAGATATTAAGTGATTTCTTGCCGATGATCCATGGCTGCCTTTGTGAATGTCGGCACACGTCGAATAATCTATTATTCGTTCATACCACCCACCGATTATTCGACCATGAAAAATTTTGAGTTATTCACATCCCTACACTGAGACCATCCAAGCAAACTCTTACTTTCTGGAGTCTTGAAAGTAGACAAGAGGGCATCCTACACGACAGAGTTGGGTATCTTACATTATGTCAAATTTAATTACTTCAACTGAATTCCCCCCCAAATTATAGACAAGTTTTTGAGCCGTTTCCGCTCTACTTCCTGAACTTCTTCCGTCAAATGCAATCCACTTCCGTTCTGGCGGGCTGGGCCATCTGTGCTGGCCTAGTTAACCTGAAGAGTCCACTTATCAGAGTGCCTTGTGAGGTTTAGAATCTTGCCTTATGTCCCAGTCTACCAACACCCAGCCATGTTGTTCATTAAACACAATAAGTACTGCATGCATTGTATTTTTTTAATATTATATATGAATATTTTTATAGTGATGTAATTGTGTGGGCTTTTGTATTTTACTTTTTAAATACCTGTTAGAATTAAACATGTGATCTTTCTTGTTGAAGCCATTTCTTTAGTTTCCTCAAAACAATGAATTAATCCAGTGTTATTTATCTACAGTATGAGCTTGCTATGAATGATAAACTGTGTTAACAGAAATTGTAACCCTCTAAGCATACCTGCCAACATTTGACTAGCAAAATCCGGGAGATTTCGGCGGCGGGGGGCGGGGCCGGGGGTGGGGAGCATGGGTGACAGAGGTGGTTACAAATGTTGGTTTTAAGGGATGTTGTGCATATAAGTAGCTATTTATAGACAACATATTCATCATGTAGTCTTCAGTATATAAATAAATACACAATAACTGTATTCATTAACAAAAAACATATTTTTTATGTATCATTATGTATGTATTCACAATGAATTCATTGACAATCACTTATTTATTAACTAACTATTACAATAACTTATCAATTCATGACACAACCAAATCATTCTCATGAACATAACAGAAACAATTAGTTTTTCATGCACAAGTCTTTAAACTACTACTGTTTTGTTTATTAACCAATTTTTTTTATGTATTATTATTTATGTATTCACAATCACTTATTAATTATTATAACAACTAACTATTTGATATTGAATCATACTCTTTGGTCCATACCGACTTAAAAGTACACATTTAATCTTCTTCGATGGTACACCAGCTTCTGCCATTTTTATTTTTTTTTTAGCTCTGCGCTCTTGAGAAGTGACCATAGACGTGATCTGATTGGCTACAGCCTGTGCTGTCGTATTTGCTGCAAATGCATTTGATTGGCTGACGCTTGCGTTGCCTCTCATGCTTGCGTTTGATACATGATCTGGCAACTTTAGAACATTCGACACACATTTTGATTTGATTATAAATAAAATAAGTTTGGACATTGTGAAATACGGGAGTTAACCGGGAGAAATGACAAAACGGGAGGGCGGCGGGAGATGGATCAGAAAACGGGAGAAACCCGGGAAAAACGGGAGAGTTGGCAGCTCTGCCTCTAAGGAACATAAGGCCTATCATTCATGATTGTAGTTCAGTGCAATAATGAAATTAAATTAAATTACATCAAACTTTATTTTACTCAAACAGTACAGGCACATTGATATATTGCACAGCACAAAGAGATCATGTAAATTGTGCATTATGTAAATAACGTCCATCTGTTGGCTCCTGTGGGCATGACCTTAATAAGGCAGTTTATATTATTTTTAAAATGCTGCGATATTTACTGCAGAACTGTAACCTTCCCTCGACAAAATCATCAACAATTTTCGCCATCAATTTTTAACGCCATCTCCAGTCAAAGTGGTAGAACCGTGATCCCAGGCTAACATCGAAATCGCTGTGTTTTCACCGGCAGACGCTGCGCAAACCACTTCCGGCGGAAATGAAATGCATTTTTGTAGCGTCATGGCGGCGCCCGTGGTTTCGCGCGTAAACTTGTCTATTGCATTAACATGCCGCAAGTGGCCTTCAATGTATTTTAATGGTCTGCTTGGATGGTCCCAGTGTAGTTTGAAAAATGCACCCCCTGCTGGCGACTTTCATTGGTTACTTCTGGGCGGGACAAATTGTCCCGCCCACGGGACAAAGTAGTTTTTTGCCAACAAGCCTCCCTAGCCTTATTATGTGCAGATAACAACTAGCTGGTATCTGATTTTTAAAATCCTTATAGGAGTTCATTCTGACTATCTTTTCCTCTTGAGTGAAATAGACTGCTCTTTATCTATCCAGTTTGTAAAGGTGACTGTGAGTAAAATGATGCGATAAACGCCCCTTTCACGGGAAAACGCATTGAACCTAAAACGGAAAACCGGGCTCGACTAAACGAATCCTAAGGGGGTTCCCCAGTACCATTTAACTCTGACGGCGAGTTGCGTCTCTGGCGCTCCAGGCTTACCCAAGAAATCCTGGGTATGTTCAGCGAGGTTCGTAGTATACCCCACTGACATCATCATGTAGCGTCTCATCCTAGCCATCTGTGTTGTATACGGGGAAATGGTTAACCTAGTGATAGTTATTGCTTGCCTCTCGGTTCTATGAACATCCTTATGCTGTAATCCATTTGGATGGTACGCTGGTACGTACAAGTCGTAAGCACGTCCCCTTTTGGTCGTAGTATATTTCCCGTTTCTCATTGGCTAGTCATTGTTATTGTTAGCTACATGAGCCTCTTTAGCAAACCAGCTCGAAAAACAAGCAACAACACTTTACATTGTATTGCAAGCACAGCAAGACCGTGCAATGCATCAATTGGTGACCGGCATAAAGTACCAATGTAATGTGAGTGTTTAAAAGCATTTAAATCTACATTCAAATGACCAACATGCGACAGATACAAATCTCTCTACGGGCTCGGCCTTTTTTTTTTTTTTACGACTAGTACGTTCGGCCTCACTAAACTCGCTCTACTTTTCGAAGTGACGCGATACCATGACCAAAATGGGGCGTGCGGGCTTCAGTGAAATGCCGCAAGATAGATGGGAGATTTTACAACTTACCCATTGCGCGTGCCGGCGTACCATCCAAATGGATTCCAGCATTACTGTACCGACAGAGATAAATTGTTGTTTCTCTTTCTTCTGACAAAATAACTTTTTTTTAAGTCTCTTTGGATAAAAGAGTCTGAAGGTAAATATCAGGACTATAAGATTATATGCATCTTATATCATGAGTATATGATAATTTGCTCTACATCATGACTAGGATTATGTGCTTCATACCATGACTATAAGATAATGGGCTTTATGTCAAGACTATATCACGACTATAAGATAATGTGTATCTTATATCATGACTATAGCTTAGTTTTCTTCATATCAGGTCTCTGATACCAGGATGGTGTGTGTATGTGTGTGCGTGTGCGTGCGTGAGTGCGACACCGCTCATCACTTCGTCGGTTGCTGTCAACGACGAGTGGACGATCATCACGAAACTCGGGGGCCCGAGAGACGTGAGGGGTCCCGCGGGGCCCACTGTGACCTTTTGCAGTGTGCGCAACACAACTACGCACACATACGTTTGGGGTCGCTGGGTTTAACGCATTGCAGGAGAGAGCGAGAGACACACACAGGGAGAACACATACACGGGGAGAGAACGCACGCACACACACACACACACACACACACTTGGAGAACACACATACACAGGGGGAGAGAACACATACACAGGGGGAGACACACATAAATATAATTAATAATTATGAACACACACACACACACACACACACACACACACACACACACACACACACACACACACACACACACAGAGGGAGGGGGGAGAGCTCACAAACAGCCCTCTGCTATTAATACCTCATAAAAGGCTGTTATCAGACTGCATACTTTCCATGAGGGCTGTGTGTCACTATTTATTCCCTCCCTCTTCCCCCTCTCTCTCCTTCCTCCGTCTCTCCTTTCTTGTGAAACAAAGAGACACTCAGACACTCTGTCTCTCTCTCTCTCTCTGTTTCTCTACCTTTCTCCCTGTGTCTCTTTCTCTACCTGTGGTGTGTGTGTGTGTGTGTGCGTGTGCGTGTGTGCGTGCGTGCGATGACACACTGTGCCGGTTTGTCAGAGTGGAAAATATGCGGCCATAAAGCCATTGCCCTTGATTTTCCTGCTCCGTCGATCGCCCTCAGACACAAACAGGAGCAGAGCGGAGAGAGAGAGAGACTACGATCCAGTCTATTGGATGTCGTTTTGTGTGTCCCGCCCCCTTTTCCCTCTGATTGGCTGGGGGCAAACAAGCCCCGGCACCAAGCTCAGGAAAAACTGAATGGGGAGAGCTCTCTGCCAATGGGAGCGCAGCAATCGGCTCGTGCGTCAGCCGCTGGCACGCGCTCATATAAGCAGCTGTAGAGCAGGCGAGAGACAGACAGACAGCGAGAGGGAGAGGATTACAGGCTCTGACACACGCACACACGCGCAAATGTCTCTCCATTTTGGTGTCATTTTGGGGGAAAGCAATCGCTGAGCGAACCACGGTTTTGAGCAACTGAAAGAGGAAGCGTTTGTGGACCGAAGGTTGGGCTGCGAGTTCCCCGGTTCCCACCACGACCCAGAATCCTCTGCTTCAGGCGAGACAGACTAAGACAGGAGAAGACGAAGGAGGAGATAGAGGAGAAGGAGGAGACGAAGGGGAAGCAGAAAGAGTAGCAGAAGAAGAAGGAGGCGGACCTTTCGCATTCGCCAATACAGGAAGTCCGTGCACCGTCCACTTCCTGGCCCGCACCGCCACCCTGGGGAAGGCAACGGCGCCCACCCCCCCCCGACGACCCCTGACCCCGCGGCCCCTCCCCCTCCTCCCCACCACCCCCCCCGCCACAGAAGGCGGAGCTGCGCTGTAGCCCCGCCCCTAGCTGCCGTCGCTATGCACATCAAGACGACCAAATGCAGCCGCTACTGCCTCGTGGCCTCGACCGCCCCCCTGGAGCTGTTCGACCGCCCCGACGCCCAGGTGAGAGAGAGAGAGAGAGTGGGGGGGTGGGGGGGTGAGAGAGACCTAGGCCAGGGAGAGGGAGAGAGACAGCCACACACAAAGACACAAGAACGGCAGAGAGAGAGAGACCTTGCAGATGGAGGGAGGAGGAGAGAGAGAGAGACCTTGCAGACGGAGAGAGAGAGAGGAGAGAGAGAGAGAGAGAGAGAGAGAGAGAGAGAGAGAGAGAGAGAGAGAGAGAGAGAGAGAGAGAGAGAGAGAGAGAGAGAGAGAGAGAGAGAGAGAGAGAGAGAGAGAGAGAGAGAGAGAGAGAGGCCTTGCAGATGGAGGGAGGAGGAGAGCGAGAGAGACCTTGCAGACGGAGGGAGGAGGAGAGGGAGAGAGAGGCCTTGCAGATGGAGAGAGAGAGAAAGAGAGAGAGGCCTTGCAGATGGAGGGAGGAGGGGAGAGAGAGAGGGAGAGAGAGAGAGAGGCCTTGCAGATGGAGAGAGAGAGGGAGAGAGAGAGAGAGAGAGAGAGAGAGAGAGAGGCCTTGCAGATGGAGGGAGGAGGGGAGAGAGAGAGGGAGAGGGAGAGAGAGAGAGAGGCCTTGCAGATGGAGGGAGGAGGGGAGAGAGAGAGGGAGAGAGAGAGAGGCCTTGCAGATGGAGAGAGAGAGGGAGAGAGAGAGAGAGAGAGAGGCCTTGCAGATGGAGGGAGGAGGGGAGAGAGAGAGGGAGAGGGAGAGAGAGAGAGAGGCCTTGCAGATGGAGGGAGGAGGAGAGAGACTGGATGTGGTCCTCACCGTTGGTCTCAGTCAGTGCGGTGTTCTGGGTCGGCGGTGACTTATGCGTCAAGTAAACGTGCTTTGGAGCGCCACAAACATGCATCGAGCAACCGCTGTGTCAGTCAGTGTGTGTCTGTGTGTGTGTGTGTGTGTCAAGCTGTGTGTGTGTGCGTGCAGCCTTCGTCATCCGCACGGTTCAGTATTCATTGAGAGATGATGTTTCTGGTGGAGCGACGTGATTGGTCGTTGCTGCTCTGGTGTGGTACGAGAGGTGGGAGGAGTGAAGGCAGTGGTCTCATCCTCCCACCCTTGAGGTCGGAGTTCAAAGGAATCGGTTTGACCTCCTGGGGTCAGGTGTTGGATGGCAGTGACCTCCTGACCTCCAAGGACTGCTGCTGTCTACTCTCTGTCTGTCTCTGCCTCTGTCTGTCTCTCTCTCTCTGTCTCTCCCTGTGTGTGTCTCCATGTGTGTGTGTGTCTCTCTCTCTCTGACGGGATCCGTCCCCCCCGCCCTACTCTGTCTGTCTGTCTGTCTGTCTGTCTGTCTGTCTGTCTGTCTGTCTGTCTGTCTGTCTGTCTGTCTGTCTGTCTGTCTGTCTGTCTGTCTGTCTGTCTGTCTGTCTGTCTGTGAGGGCTGGTTGAGACCAGGGGCCAGGTTGCCGTTGTTACTGCAGGTTGATGGAAGTGGCCGTTTTCAATTTATTCTACGTGGGTGTGTGTGTGTGTGTGTGTGTGTGTGTGTGTGTGTATCTAATGTGTGTATAATTAGCGTCTTAGCTGGTATTTCATCATTTCATAAGGGAGACAATTTGGCTCCCTCTCTGACGCAAGTGACACACACACACACACACACACACACACACACACACACACACACACACACACACAACACACACACACACACACACACACACACACGCGCCTCCCCCCAGATTATAGATTGTTGGGTGTGAATCTTTATTCAGATCCGCTCCAAGGTCGAATCTTTCTTGGCGGTCATATCTGTGAGATGGGGGGGCCGTGGTTATTTTTAGACACCCAGGGAGAACGAGACCTGGAAACAATGTTTCCTGGAACATTGTTTGATTCAGCCCGTTTGATATTTGATCACGACATGAGGGGCGACAGTAGTTCAGGAGGTCCTGCGGGTAGACTGGTGACCTGAAAGTTAGTTAGTTAGTTGGATTCCCGGCTCCTCCTAGTTGAGTGTCGAGGTGTCCCTGAGCGAGACCCCTCACCCTGACTGCTCCTGACCAGCTGGCTGTCGCCCTGAGAGTCGCTCTGGGTAAAAGCGTCTGCTAAACGCCCTGAATGTAAGAGAAGACAGATACTGCTGCACTGTGATTGGTCAACGAGCAACAGGTGTGCAGCCCCAGAGTCCAATCAGGGGGGAGAGAGAGAGAGAGAGAGAGAGAGAGAGAGAGGTTTTATTTTATTGCCGTTACAGTGACACGATCACTGAAATAGCTCCTCGCTCAATGAACTCATCTTCTGTAGTTTTTTATTAAACCCTCTTATCTCTCCCTTGTCTCCTTCCTTCTCTCCCCCACCTCTCTCCCCCCCCCCTCCCCCAGGCCCGTTTTGAGGGGCTCTTCCGCTCCTTCGACCCCCAGGTCCAGTTCCAGTACTTCCGGTCGTTCCGAAGGGTCCGGATCAGCTTCCAGGATCCTCTCGCCGCGGCCGAGGCTAGGCTCCGCCTCCACAAGACCGACCTCAACGGCCGCGAGATGAGGCTGTACTTCGCCCAGGTGAGAGTGTGTGTGTGTGTGTGTGTGTGTGTCTGTGTGTGTGTGTGTGTGTGTGTGTGTGTGTGTGTGTGTGTGTGTGTGTGTGTGTGTGTGTGTGTGTGTGTGTGTGTGTGTGTTCCATTCACTATAACAGGGGTGCTCAATTAATAGAATATTGACCGTAATTTCAATTATTGGGAAAATTTGTTTTCCTTTCTTCTTTGGGTTTTCCTGTTTATATATATATATATATATATTTATTTTGTTATATTCATTAAATGTTTATAGAAATTGCAGACCAGCCGAAGACATTTTTGTTCATAATTTTCGATTTGAACATTGTGTCTTTTTTTAAGGGGAAATTTAAAAAAAAAAATTAAGCAGTACTCAAGTATAAGTATTTCTTTTATTTATTTACACCACTACACTGACGCTAACCCCCTCAACCTTAAAGCAATGCTCAAACTTAAAGCATTCCCTTATCTGTTTTTTTACCCCGTGCTAACGCCAAAGCTAACCCCCTAAACCTATGATGCTATTCTGTTCATTTCGTTCCCATGCTAATCCCCTCCCCCCACCGCCCACAGTCTGTCCACATCGGCGGCCCCCGCCTGGAGCCCCCCAAGCCGGACAAGCAGTTCCTGATCTCCCCGCCGGCCTCGCCCCCCGTGGGCTGGGAGCAGTCCCCAGACGCCCGGCCTGTGGTCAACTACGACCTGCTCTGCGCCATCGCCAAGCTGGGCCCCGGTAGGCAGCGCCACCGCCGCGGGCTAACGCAAGGCTAACACACGCAATAACAATAATAATAATAATATATAACAAGCATGCATTTCCTGCAGAAAATGTTGTGAGTGCTGTAGGGCAAAGTGAGGTTGAAAATATGTTTTATTAAAGAAGCATAGTTTAAGACGTAAAGAAATGGCTTAAATCAAGTGAAGGGATTTGAACAAAAGTCTAAACGGAATAAGCAATGTAAACATGCACAATGAAAATGGTTGTAAACAAATAAAGTGGCTAAAAAAGTGGCTGAATGAAAAGTGCAAAGCATTGCTAAAAATGCAGAAATGTAAAACTAATTGACCTGAAGAAACTGAAAGTTCAAATGTATTGCCCTGCACTGCTGAAAAATCAGAAAGTTCAAATGTATTGCAGTGCACAGTGCACTGCAAAACTGACTGACGCTGAATTGCATTACCTGAAGAAGCAAAGTGCTAAAATACATTGTTACAAAAGCTGGAAGCTAAACTCTTACTGTCAAACCTGAAAGATAGTAGTAGTAGTGGTACGAGCTGTAGTAGTAGTAGTAATAGTAGTAATGGACTGGTAGTAGTAGTAGCTGAAGTAGAATTAGTAGTAGTAGCTGAAGTAATAGTGGCAATAGCTGCACAAACGATAGGCCTAATGGTACGGTTAGGATTGATGTTTGTCGAAAGAATTATAATAATCCCGCCATTATTTTTTTTTATACGAGCCGGAATTGTATGTACTCGCCTAATGCTCATTTTCCCGGCCTAACGTTGTTAAAACTAGTCCAATTGGCTGGTAAAAATCGCCCAATCTGGCAACGCTGCCTGAACATCGTGAAAGTAGTCCTATGGGCTCTATGCACAACTCCACTACTTCCTGGACTTAGTGCAGCTCCTTCATTTCCTGTCTTACATTACTGGACAAACTGATTAATCCAGGTGTGTCTGAGTAGTCACAATGGTCAGACACACCTGGATTAATCAGTTTATCCAATAATGTAAGACAGGAAATAAAGGAGCAGCACTAAGTCCAGGAAGTAGTGGAGTTGTGCATAGAGCCCATTGAGCGAGAAAAACAGTCCAATCTGGCAACACAAGGTTAGAGCGTGTCCTCTGTACATGATTTTTTTACAATAGCGCCACCTTTGGGTGCAGTACCACAAATTTGGGTTTATGGGTAGAGAGGGGGTTATTAGTAACCATACCTGAAAATTTCAAGAGTTTTCGACTTGCGGTATAGGATGCAGTTTGATTTACAGAATTTGAGGGGGAAAAAAACGTTACAGAAACAATGATAAAGGAAACTTAGCATCCTCATGCTAGGTACCTAGCATCCTCACGCTAGGTACCTAGCATCCTCACGCTAGGTACCTAGCATCCTCACGCTAGGTACCTAGCATCCTCACGCTAGGTACCTAGCATCGTCACGCTAGGTACCTAGCATCCTCACGCTAGGTACCTAGCATCG
>OLKM01000633.1:186884-192784 GCA_900291075.1 Melanogrammus aeglefinus | reverse complement strand
GGGTCACTGTCACACACACACACACGCGCACTCTGCACATATGCATTAGGTCACAGACACACACATGCATTCTTTCACACACACGTAGACGATGTAGGACACACACAATGTCACACACACTCACTCTGTCACATGCACACCTCGTTACAAGCGGGCGTGTGACAGCTAATCACACTCACACCTGGTGGTACATCATCACCCCTTTAACGTGTAACCCACCGTTAACGTTACTATACTCATACGATTTTTCACACGCCCGACAGAAACAATAATCTTCAACTCCTTTCCCCACTTGAAAAACCAAGCAGGAAGTCCCACCTCCACCACTTCCTCCTCCTCCATCATGAAGTCCCGCCCCCGCCACCTCCTCCCTCAAGTCATCAGCCGTTTCTCAATTCGCGTTCTCATGCGTACTCGTGTACTTCTCGCGTACTCGCGTTCTCGGTAAACGTCAATCAGTGTGGCCCAAGCACTGTGTCCAATTCCAAGTACGCGAGAACGCGAGTGGACTGTCGTAAAACCGAAGTGGTTCTTCGATGCGTTCTCGATGAGGCGTTCTCCTATTCGAGGATGCATCTGCATCTGAGGTGGCTTGTGGTGCACTTGGGAACTGTTAAATATCCCAGTTAATGCATTTCGCATCGCTCATTACAATGGGCGGAAGAAGAGTCAGAAGAGCGGAGACGACCCACACTGTATAAGCATAATTGTTTTTGTTCTATTACATAATTATATTTTAGAAATTTTAATGTATATAATAATAATAATTTTAATTTTAAAAAAAGTTTCATTTAAACTTTTTAGTTAGTGTTTAAAAAATAAAACTTTTTATTGTTGACTTTTATATAAACAATAACAGTTTTAATGATAATTTGTTTTTATGTGCAGTAACGGTAGTATATGCGGCATATAATTGGCATATGCCTAAATGAGGCGTAAAAGCAGTTAAAGAGGTGAGGTTGGTGACGTCATCCTGACGTCATCGAGTCCGCTGCTGTTCCAATTGCAAAGTACGTACTCGCGTTCTCGGAAGTCTGTACTTGAAGTCCGGACTTGCCAAGTACGTACTTCCAAGTCCGCGAGAACGTAGTCCGCGTACTTAGAATTGAGAAACGGCTATTCTTCTTTTTAACCTTTTTTCCCCATTGAAAGAAACCAAGCAGGAAGTCCCACCTCCACCACTTCCTCCTTCTCCAACAGGAAGTCCCGCCACTGCCGCTTCCTCCCTCAGTCGTCCTTCTTGTTGTCGATGAGCTCCTGGGTCGCCTGGGCCAGCCTGCGCCGTTCCTCCTGCTGGAGCTTCAGGGCCTTCTCCTCCTTCTTGCTCTGGTAGATCTTGACGGCAGCGAAGCCCAGGCAGAGCACCAGGGTCTTCAGCGCCAGGATGTAGAAGAGGAGGGGCACATTGTCCAGGGCCTGGGGGGGGGAGAGGGAGAGGAAGGGGGGGGGGGGGGGATGACAATTCTTTTTGGGGAAGGGATCCCCAGAATGACAATCGATGGCAACTTAACTTCTTGTAATTTCTTTAGTAAATACATTTCTTTTGTAAATGCAGGTGTGTGTGTGTGTGTGCATGCAAGGGGTGACTGTGTGTGTAATCTAGCTTGGTTTGTGTGCGTGTGCGTGTGCGTTTGTGTGTGTGTGCATCTTTGAGCCAGATGTGTGTGTAATTTGGCTAGGTGTGTGTCATTGAGCTAGGTTTGAGTTTGTGTGCGTCATTTCGAAAGGTGTGTGTGTGTCATTTGGCTAGGTGTGTGTTTGTCCATCCACCCCAAACCCAGCCAGACATAATCCTTCCTGGAACCTTCTCCAGACCTCGGCCCCTTACTGTCACATCTATAAATAGACCTGAGTGCTGAGTCCACAAGGAAGAGAAACTTCTAGAGGGGGGGTTAAGGTTGTCTCTCCCTCCCACCTTGTCCATGAGGACCAGCAGAGCCTATGACAGCTGTGTGTCCGCGTCAATGGGGTCCAGGAATGGGGAGGCTAATTTAGACACTGTGTGTGTGTGTGTGTGGGTGTGGGTGTGTGTCATACTGTACGAGTGTGTGTTTGTGTGTGTGACAGTGTACTAGTGTGTGTGTTTGTGACATAGTGTATGAGTGATGTGTGCGTGTGTGAGAGTGTACCAGTGTGTATGTGTGTGTGTGTTTGTGAGAGACAGAGTGCATGTGTGACTAGTGTACGAGTGTACGAGTGTACGAGTGTGTGTGTGTGTGTGTGTGTGTGTGTGTGTGTGTGTGTGTGTGTGTGTGTGTGTGTGTGTGTGTGTGTGTGTGTGTGTGTGTGTGTGTGTGTGTGTGTGAGAGAGAGACACACATAGTGTACAAGTGTGCACGTGTGTGACAGAGTGCAAGCGTGTTTGTATGACAGTGTTCGAGTGTCAGCGTTTGTGCGTGTCAGAGTGAGAGAGGACAGCTGCAGGAACATGATATTTGGTTGTGTCACCGTCACTCACTAAAACATACCATCTCACTCACTGACTGACTGACTAGAGCCAAACTAGTAATAACTATTACATTATTATGATTCATTCATAATCCGCTGCTTTCCATGGCCGGAAGTTCAGATATTTATGGCCCATTTATGGTCCAGAAATGGCTACCTAATCATTATAATTCATGGTGATTGTTTATTTTCCATGCAAATGCGACTCCTGACAATCATACCATACTCAGACAACATCAAAACGAATGGTTTATCGCAAATATGAAACAGTTTGGTCAAATCTACGCGTTAACTAACACAAGTCGACTGTGCAAGTGGAGCGCAACATCCTTATAAACGCAGGCTAGCGCTTAAAGCTACCGCTAAAGACACCAAAAGAGTCATTGCGTGTCACTTTCAATCAAATCGTATACTTATATACTTAAAACCATACGTGTTTGCATCGTTATATCCACATACCTTCCAGTTGATCATGATAGCAGTAGAGTTTAAAGAGCTTTTTAGGCTTCTTCAATTCAGCGTCGTCACGAATACGAGATGTCCAGCTGTCTGAGAGGGCTGTGACAGCTGGACCAATCGCGTGGCACGTTTTGTGAGACGCATGGAAGTCATGTGGGGATGACCAATCACGCTGCACCAACAGCCGGTACCCCGGCTGTGAGGTCAACCAATACGAACGGAGTTATATTAGGCCGAGGAAGACTTGTTCATTATAGTAACTTATGATAGTGTATTACCCGTTATGGTGAAGTAAGTTTAATTCAGTTTAACTATACAGATTAAAATGATTTAAAAATACAAGATATTATCGACTAATTTGATATGGGCCAATAATATATAGTCTATATAATATCATTATTTTATAGACAGATGAAGTCAACCGTGTTTTGCTTTTTGCATAAAAATCTAACGTTACAGCGGAACCTAACCTGAGACGTCCATACGAATTAAGATCATAGTAATAATACGAAATAGAATGTAAAACATAAAAAAAATATATGTATAAAAAAAAGTATAACGTGATAATAATAATAATAATATAATTAAAAGCACTATTGTTACGCACAACACACAAACACTTTATAAATACCTTGTCGAAATGTAAGAGATACAACAAGGCTAATTAAGAGTCGCCCTTGATTATAATTGAACCGAGGGCGACATTACCCTCTAGTGTCCGTCGTGCGATAATGCACATGTGTTTCACCAAGGAAATCGTTTCATTTATTCCGATGTTCCCCCAATTTATTTATATTATCAGCATATTAAATATAGAGGGGAACATATTTTGATACCGTATTATAGCCTCTTTATTGGATATTTCAGGGGTTCATTATGTGTGGTTCATATTCACACAACTATTACACTGAATCTGAATCAGAATTATAATTGCTTTATTACGTTCTTAAAGTACACAAGAGTAAAATCATTATTATTGGTCGCCTTCTGCTGCTAGTGGTGGCGGCTTGTGCTGGTGACGGCCGTTGGTGGTGGCGACTGCTGCGATTGTTGTCCTTCCTTCCGACCTGATGCACTTTACTATCCTTAACCTCAGCCTTATGTATGTGGTATTTTCTTTGTATATTAATAACTTATAATATTCCTCTCTGCTCCTTCACTTTGTTCTTGTTTTACAATTTAGATACACACGCACACCTGTTTACACATTTGTTGTTCTTGTTCCACACACATGACACACATGACTTATTAATATTTATTGATACCCCCTGGCTCTACTTTGCTGTCCTTGTTCACACTAACTGTATGTTTGCTTCGTTGTTCTTAGTCATACTTGTTCCCACTTGTTTTTTGTGTTCCGCAAACCTCAGCCTGATATATGTGGAGGGGATTTCTTTCTAAAACACTGTGTCCAGCTTTGCATGGTGCATCCTCCTTTGCAGCGTGCAGATGTTAGGCAGTGGAATCAGCATCTGCTGGAGGGTTTTATAACCAGTGGTCCATTTTATTTGTATTGCTTTTTTAATTGTCTCCTTTCCTCACCGTATTCCCTCTCTTGTTCCACACTTATATATATACACAATATTCATCCCTGTTCTTTTCACTTTGTTCTTGTTTTTCAAGTTGGACACACACACACACACACACACACACACACACACACACACACAACACAACACACACACACACCACACACACACACCACACACACACACACACACACACACACACACACACACACACACACACAGACACACATTCTTGTTGTCTCACCCATTGTTTAATAAAAAACTACTATTCCATTCATCCAAGCATAATGATTTGTTAATATATGTGATACTTTGTGTATGGCTTAGTCTTAAAAGTATCATGGTTGTGTGGTCAGCTCCTGCCTCATCAGAAGAAGTTGCCGGGAAACAATGCTAAATGCACTGTTGTTACTCTGCTTTCTCAATCGCTCTCTGACCACGGGTAGGTGAATCGGAATTAAAAGCAAAATCAAGGAGATCCAGTAGTCCAGCTGCGCAAAAATGAACATCTTGCATCGTCTTTGATTTCAGAACAGATCTAATAAGGTAAAAGTTAAGGTTAAGCAACTAAAGTCAGTAAGCTAGTGCTACCCATGCTAACAAGAACGTGAAGCTTTCCCTTAAATTAAAAAAAAAAAAATGCATAAGTAGCTTGCCGTTGTCACCCTACCACTCCAAATGTAAAACTGACATTTACAAATATGCAACAATAGTCAGAAGAGTACTTGGGTATGTGTTTATTAATTTATATTTACCATTCAGAATTACCATTCTCTCTCTATGGCTCTGGTTTGATCTTTTGAAAAAAGGGAACAATAACCCCCCAGCAAACACCCCCACCACCACCACACACACAAACACACACACACACACACACACACACACACCACACACAACACACACACACACACACACACACACACACACACACACATACACACACACACACACACACACACACACACACACTTGGAGCTGTGTCTCCAACTGCGAAAAGTGAGCCATGAAGCTGATCTGGCACGTTTGATTATTAATGCCTTGTGTGTTTTGTGTAAGTGTGTGTGTGTGTGTGTGTGTGTGTGTGTGTGTGTGTGTGTGTGTGTGTGTGTGTGTGTGTGTGTGTGTGTGTGTGTGTGTGTGTGTGCGGTGTGTGTGTGTGTGGTGTGTGTGTTGTGTGTGTGTGTGTGTGTTGTGTGTGTGTCTGTGTGTGTGCGTAGTGTCGTTGGTGTGTGTGGTGTTTGAGAACTGCTGTTACGCGTCCAAAATATAGGCTACATGACTAATCCCCCCCCCCCATGCGTTCGTCTTCCCGCGTCTCGCTGATAGGCTGCGCCGTTGAAATATTCACGAGGCGCTCCAGCTTAGTAACCGGAGGACCGGCGCGCCCCCAGACTGGGGGCCGCGACGGTGCGTCCCCGGGGCCCTCCATCCCGTGGGCCAGGGGCCAGGTGCCAGGGGACGACC
>OLKM01000633.1:171884-179384 GCA_900291075.1 Melanogrammus aeglefinus | reverse complement strand
CAAACACAGACATATATGTATCAAACACAGACATTTATGTATCAAACACAGACATCTATGTATCAAACACAGACATATATGTATCAAACACAGACATATATGTATCAAACACAGACAGATATGTATCAAACACAGACATATATGTATCAAACACAGACATATATGTATCAAACACAGACATTATATGTATCAAACACAGACATTTTATGTATATCAAACACAGACATTTATGTATCAAACACAGACATTTATGTATCAAACACAGACATTCTATGTATCCAACACAGACATATATATGTATCAAAACACAGACATATATGTGTATCAAACACAGAAACATATGTATCAAACACAGCATATATGTATCAAACACAGACATATATGTATCAAACACAGACACATATGTATCAAACACAGACATATATGTATCAAACACAGACATATATGTATCAAACAGACATTTATGTATCAAACACACATACATATATGTATCAAACACAGACATATATGTATCAAACACAGACATATATGTATCAAACACAGACATATATGTATCAAACACAGACATATATGTATCAAACACAGACATATATGTATCAAACACAGACATATATGTATCAAACACAGACATATATGTATCAAACACAGACATATATGTATCAAACACAGACATATATGTATCAAACACAGACATTTATGTATCAAACACACATACAAATATGTATCAAACACAGACATCTATGTATCAAACACAGACATTTATGTATCAAACACAGACATCTAGACAGAGAACTTTGGATGCGTTTGAACACAAACATTGATGCATCTAAACAAAAACATCGCCCGGATGCATCCCTCAACATGTGTGTATCTCCGGCCAGGCATCCAGGGGGACGACAACCTTGGCTCCATGCTGGTTGGCACGGTGATGAGGAAGGTCAAGTCGCGCAGCTGGAAGAAGCAGCGATACTTCAAGCTGCAGGAGGACTGCATGACCATCTGGTACAAGTCCAAGAAGGCCGGCAAGCCGCACTCCACGTGTGAGTGGGGGGCAGGATAATCCTCTCCAGAAGGGAGTTCAATGCAAATGGGATTAGTTTGGGTATCAATCTCAGAAACCTTTATTTATATATCTATACCTCTATCTCTATATACAGTATATAATTCCTTTATATTTATTATTATTATTATTATTATTATTATTATTATTTATTATTATTTATTATTATTATTATTATTATTATTATTATTATTATTATTATTATTATTATTATTATTATTATTATTATTATTATCATTATTATTATTATTGTTATTATTATTATTATTATTATTATTATTTCAATCTTGATAACTTATTATTATTTATATCTATAGATATATATATATTTTTTTTAAATTATATATATTCTTCTTCTTGGTAACTTATGGATGTTTCCTTTTTATAGAACTCAACTCTATAGTGCTGCCGGATATATCTTTTTAAATTTTATTTAACATTTATTTAACGTCTCATTGAGATTAAAATCTATTTTTCAAGAAAGCCCTGGCCAAGACGGAAGCATAGAACGGACCACACATAAATGTTTCATACAAACAAAACGCACAATTTACACACAATTAAAAGACGCACAATGTATTTGTATGAATGTGTATGAATGTGTTAATGTGTGCACCGTCTTCACTACCGTCTTTACCTGGAAGGGGAGAGAGGGAGAGACGGAGAGAGAGAGAGAGAGAGAGAGAGAGAGAGAGAGAGAGAGAGAGAGAGAGAGAGAGAGGAGAGAGAGAGAGAGAGAGAGAGAGAGAGAGAGAGAGAGAGAGAGAGAGAGAGAGAGAGAGAGAGAGAGAGAGAGAGAGAGAGAGAGAGAGAGAGAGAGACATGTTCTATGAACATCCCTACTGTACCGCCAGAGATACTGTATATTGTCATTTCGCTTTTGTCTCACAAATGGACGTATTGTAAGTGGCTTGCACACTGATTGGTTACCGACCAGGTGAGCCTGCTGGGACCAGACATCTCTCTCTCTGAGTGAATTGGCGATGTCTAAAGGACTAGTGACTAAAGGACCAGTATCCTGTAGTCACTGGTACTGGTTTACTAACCAGTATCCTTCAGACACTGGGGGGAGGGAGCAGGAGAGGCTGCAGTATCCTTCACACCATGAAAATCAGTAGGATGCTCTGTGAATGGGTGTATGAATGGGGTGAATGTGTATGAATGGGTAAATGTGTATGAATGGGTGAATGTGTATGAATGTGTGAATGTGTATGGGTAAATGTGTATGAATGGGTGAATGTGTATGAATGGGTGAATTAACTGGTGTATGAAAGGATGAATATTAAAAGTAAAAATTAAAAGTGATTACTTAGCAATTAATATTACTTAATAACTAAGTAATATTAATAATTAGACTGCAGTTCTCTAACCGTTGCCCCCCCCCCCCGGTCAGTCTCGGTGGGCGACCTGGAGGGGGTCCGCGAGGGCCACCAGTCGGAGGTGCTGCTGAGCCTGGCCGACGAGTTCCCCCCCGACCGCTGCTTCACGCTGGTGTTCCGGGGTCGCCGCGGTAACCTGGACCTGGTGGCGGACTCGGCGGACGAGGCGCGGTCCTGGGTGCGGGGCACCAGGAAGCTCATGGAGAGCCTGGAGAGCATGGGGGAGAGGGAGAGGCTGGACCAGTATCCTTTACCAGTGAGAACCAGTAGGATACTGGTTTACTAATCAGTGGTTCACTCGCCGTAGGGGAGAGGCGGGGGGGGGTTAACTGTTTACGTTTACTAACCAGTGGTTCACTCAAAGCGTCTTTATTATTATCGCCTGACATTCACCCGTTCATACACGCATTCACCAATCCACACAAACATCCACCCATTAACACAAACATTCACTCATTCACACACCCATTCACACATTCATTCCCCCCCCCCCGGCCCCCCGCTCTCCTTAACCGCGGCCCGCAGGTGGATCGGGGACTGGTTTAAGAAGGCCGACAAGAACAAGGATGGACGCATGAACTTCAAGGAGACCCAGGACCTGCTGAGGATGATGAACGTGGACATGAACGAGCAGCACTGCCACAGCCTGTTCACGGTGAGGAGGAGTCAGTCAGCGGGTGTGTGAATGGGTGAATGTGTGTATGCATGTGTATGAATGGGTGAATGTGTGTATGCATGTGTAGGAATGGGTGAATGGGTGTATGAATGTGTATGAATGGGTGAATGTGTGTAGGAATGGGCGCATGGGTGTATGAATGGGTGCATGAATGAGTGAATGTGTGTATGAATGAGTAAACGTGTGTATGAATGGGTGAATGGGTGTGTGAACGCATGAACGAGCACCACAGCCACAGCCTCTTCACCGTGAGGAGGGACCACAGCCAGTGTGTGTGTGAACGGGTGAATGTGTGTGAATGGGTGAACGAGCAGAACAGCCACAGCCTCTTCACGGTGGGGGACCACAGTCAGTGTGTGTGAATGGGTGAATGGGTGTATGAATGGGTGAACGAGCAGCACAGCCACAGCCCCTTCACGGTGATGAGGAACCACACTCAAAGTCAAAGTTGACTTTATCGTCGAGTTCAAAAGGTGTGCTAGACATACTTTAGAAATTGTGTTTATCTCCAACCCCCCCCCCCCTCATTATATCTACTGGATTGACGACAACAAGTTCAAGTCCTTCGTTCAGTCAAATGCACAATCAACATGCAGGAACAGTTAATGCTAGCAAAGAACTTCAAGTTTTCAAAGCTAGGCTGGTTTAAGCGTTAGCTTCATGACCGCCCTCTCCCCCCTCTCGGCCCCCCCCAGATGGCTGACCGGTCCCAGACCGGCACGCTGTTGGACGAGGAGTTTGTGCTCTTCTACAAGATGCTGACCAAGCGCGACGACATGATGCGCGTCTTCCAGGATTTCTCGGGCGACGGCCAGAAGCTGTCGGCGGCGGACCTGGAGGACTTCCTGCGCGAGGAGCAGCTGGAGGCGGAGGACGCGGCGGGCCACGCCATGCGGATCATAGAGACGTACGAGCCCTCGGACGCAGGTGAAGGAACATCGGGAAAATCGTATAAAACACAAAAAAGTTTTTTTTTTTTTGTTTTTTTTTTATTATTATTTATTTTAAAAAAATGTTACCTATCTGAAAAAAATAAAAGGTGGAGAACTGCAGAGTTGAACTGAAATCGGGTTTTGTTCAGAACACTAAGCGAGATTATAGAAGATTTATCTTGAGCACATATTTCTGAACATAACTCGAGTTGCTATATGACTAGCTTCAAAAGACATGGGCGTAAATATATTACTATTGAAAACTGAAGAGTGAATCAGGAATTCTCCCTGTCCTTTGTCTTAAATCATCAATCGAAAACCACAAGCCAAAACACAAAATCGCGTCTCTCTGAGCTTTTGAGGGCGTAGAGCGCGTACCATAACGGCTCAGTCCTTACTGCAGCGACCTGGGTTCGATTCCTGCCAGTGGTCATTTGCTGCATCTCTTCCCGTCTATCTCCCACATGTCTTGTCGATCTCACTCTATCATAAAGAAAAGAAATGCAAAAAAAAAATTGTCAACAAATGAAAAATTAAAATCAACAATGAAAAATTCTCTATTTTTCAAATCACCCCAAAAAAAATGCAAAAGCTCCCCTGGCCTTCCCTTTTCTGCCATCATTCAGACACCAAACTCACAATGATCTCATCTCTCCACGTCTCTCAGCCAAGCAGCTCAACGCCATGACCTTTGACGGCTTCCTGATGTACCTGGGCTCAGCGGAGGGCTCCATCCAGGACCCCCGGTGGCGCTGTCTCTTCCAGGACCTGGACCACCCGCTCTGCCACTACTTCATCTCCTCCTCGCACAACACCTACCTGATGGAGGACCAGCTCCGGGGCCAGAGCAGCGTGGAGGGCTACATCAGCTCCTCCATCGCACAACACCTACCTGATGGAGGACCAGCTCCGGGGCCAGAGCAGCGTGGAGGGCTACATCAGGTGGCTCCATCAGACCAACACTCCCAACACTTTCCCTTTCACTTTAACTTTAAGCATCACACTCAGATTCAGTTTCAATGAGCACTTTCACTGACACTTTCATTTTCACAACACGGACACGATGTGTTACCTTGGCTTCCTACCTGCTACGGGACATGAGTGAGGGAGTGAGGCAGGGAGATTGGGAGGGAGGGAGGGAGTGATTGAGTTAGGGAATGAATCAGTGAGGGAATGAGGGATCGAGGGAATGGGTGTGGGAGGGAGTTAGTGAAGGACGGAAGGAAGGAAGGAAGGAAGGAAGGAAGGAAGGAAGGAAGGAAGGAAGGAAGGAAGGAAGGAAGGAAGGAAGGAAGGAAGGAAGGAAGGAAGGAAGGAAGGAAGGAAATGAGTGAGGTAATGAGTGAGGGAGGGAGAAAGATGGCGTAGCGTATCAATGGCCCTATGATGTGAGGGATGGGTGGGCGGGGCTTAACAACCATGTCCCCCCGTCCCCCCCCCAGGGCCCTGACGCGGGGCTGCCGCTGCGTGGAGGTGGACTGCTGGGACGGGCCGAACGGCGAGCCCATTGTGTACCATGGCCACACCTTCACCTCCAAGATCCTCTTCAGGGACGTGGTCCAGGCCGTGGACAAGTACGCCTTCAAGGTAGGCCCCGCCTTCCTCCTCCCACCGTCTGGTTTGAAGCAAAGTTGAACCCCAATCAATTCGATTTTCGGGGTCACTGTCAAGGCCCCGGCTG
The DNA here is from genome assembly GCA_900291075.1 of Melanogrammus aeglefinus. Lineage (NCBI taxonomy): Eukaryota > Metazoa > Chordata > Actinopteri > Gadiformes > Gadidae > Melanogrammus > Melanogrammus aeglefinus. The sequence continues at coordinate 173,656 of OLKM01000633.1, read as the reverse complement.
GACTCATTTGTACTACACCGGAGGCAGACAGGCAGAAAAAGGCAGGACACTATAGAAGAGAAGGGGATTCTTCCGTCCTTTGTGTATATGTGTGTAGTATTTACTGTACAGTACTGTACAACCTCCCCATCGCACTCCTTCAGTGCCGGTCGGGAATGACCATTGCCTCCCCGCTCTCATTGTGCTCAGTTGGCACATATCAACAAACCCCACCTCGTGCTGCATGGTGTATTAATGAGGGCAGCTATCGATAGCATCTCTGCTAGCCTAGGCTCGGCCCACAGGCCAGCCTGCCTGGAACCGGCTTATCAATAGACCCATGTTGTCAATTGTGTATCAATGCCCCATGTTGTCACTGACGTATCAACACCCCCATGTTATCAATAGTGAGTCATTGGCCCCCATTAATTCAATATTGTATCAATGGCCCCCATGTTGTCAATAGTGTATCAATGCCCCCCATGTTGTCAATAGTGTATCAATAGCCTGCAGTGCCAGCCAGGAAAAAGGCACTCAGGGGCCCTTGCCACATCCAGGTTCCCACCAGGTAAATCCCAGGTCGCCAGGGGCCGGGATATTTTTCGATCTTTAGACCAATATCCTGGCCCATGGCGAACTCGTGTTTACCTGCAACCCCAGCGCTTCAGCCCCGGTCTCGGCTCCGACCCGGGCCCCTCAATTAGGGGTATTACCTTACCCCCCGCTGTGATAATGGGCAGGAGTGTTCAATTACCTCCCTCCTCCCCCACTACCCTCAGTTCCACCATGCTCCAATGACAACATCCACCTTGCACCGCTAGCTCAGGAAGTAGAGCAGTTGACTGATAAACTGAAGGTTGCTTCGGATCCTCGGCTCCTCCTAGCTGTCGAGGTGTCCCTGAGCGAGACGCCTCACCCTGACTGCTCCTGATCTACTGGCTGTCGCCCTGAGGGGTCCGCTCCTGCAGCGGTGTGTCAGGAAGTAGAGCAGTTGACTGATAAACTGAAGGTTGCTTCGGATCCTCGGCTCCTCCTAGCTGTCGAGGTGTCCCTGAGCGAGACGCCTCACCCTGACTGCTCCTGATCTACTGGCTGTCGCCCTGAGGGGTCCGCTCCGCCGTCGGTGTGTCAATGTGTGAATGAATGGCTGAATGAACCGTTGTGAATCGCTTTAGATAAAAGCGTCCGCTAAACGCCCTAAATGTGAGGTTTTCCACGGCTTCCACGACCACAATGCAAACCCATGGAGAAGCGGACGCATTATTTCCTGTTTTAACGCACAGCGGCTGCATGAATGAATTGAAACGCAAACTGCAATCGTCCCTGCGCAGGTCTCCTCGTGACTCTTCCTCCAGCATGCGTTGGCGGTGAATGAATGGTTGTAAGTCGCTTTGGGGTGAAAGCGTCTGCAAAAAAATGAGACATTAAAAGCATCCACCTCCCTCCCCCGCCTGCTCCCCCCAGGCCTCGGAGTACCCGGTGATCCTGTCCATAGAGAACCACTGCAGCGTGGAGCAGCAGAGGACCATGGCCCAGCACCTCAACCACATCCTGGGGGACGCCCTGCTGCGGAGCCCCCTGGAGGGAAAGGACCTGACGGGGCTCCCCTCCCCGGAGGTGAGTGGCACAGCGGCGTCAGGTGGCCCAGAAGGTGCTCGGGTTGACTTGTAACAGGGGAAGTTGCGGGTTCGATCACCGGATCCGAAAGATATCTTTGAATGGAAGTTACATTTTTTTGACTTAGTACACTGAATTTGAATGGTGGGGGGGTTACTCTAGTGGTAAGGGTGCTT
>OLKM01000633.1:126884-169384 GCA_900291075.1 Melanogrammus aeglefinus | reverse complement strand
TGATATCGCTGCACTTTCCACGCCTTTCTAAGCCTGAGTCATTTCAATCGTGGTTGAAGTCATTTATTTATATATTTTTTATATATTATTAAAAAGGAAAATGATCAACAGTCTGCATCATAAATGTGCGATTTTATTTGGAGAACAATTTGTAACAACAATTAAAATTTGCTGTATGCTGTCACTGATATCGCTTCACTCTCTAAAGAATTGATTCCAGGTTATTGTGTATGTTATTGTGCCAGGTTATTTCAATCGTGGTTGGTTCAGCTTAAGTAAGTTGTTTATGAAAATCCAAAATTCGAATAAATCTAATTGTGCTCCATTTGCTCACAGATATCGCTGCACTCTTCTACAGCATTTTCTCTTATGATTATTAATTTCTTCAGCTAATCTTTTTTTTATCAACAGATTGCATCGAAAAGGGAGATTTTATTTAGCTTATAAAAACAAAATTAAAAAAAAAAAAATTATATCGAATAAAATACTTTTCCTTTGGATCCTAGCCTTCCTGTATGCTCCCATGTCACGCAGGTTAAACGGAGCGGTCTACCGTTGAACAAAAGCCCTCCATAGTGGTCCTCCTGGCCGTGCCCGATGCATTGTGTTCGTTCTGCTCCCTCTGCCCTTTTGTCTCGTCTTGAATGGAAAATTCCACTACTTCTCTACAGACGTAACCTTGCGTGGCCTCCGGGGCGCTCGAACAGGCGTAGTGATCTGCTGATGTGTAGCTCATCTGTCAAACCCATTCTGACTCACTGAAAGGTTTGCTTTTTTTTTCTAACAGTGCTTGGATTTTAAGCCGTTATCTATATATGCACTACAGTTCGAAAGTCTGGCTTTATCGGACTCTCGCCCTGCTTTCAACTGTTCTTTCCGTTCAGTCCGTTCCGTCTTTATCAGACTCTGGCTTGTCTTAATCGGACTTTCCTCTGTCTTTATCGGACTCTCCTCTGTCTTTATCGGACTCTCCTCTGTCTTTATAGGACTCTCCTCTGTCTTTATCGGACTCTCCTCTGTCTTTATCGGACTCTCCTCTGTCTTTATCGGACTCTCCTCTGTCTTTATAGGACTCTCCTCTGTCTTTATCGGACTCTCCTCTGTCTTTATCGGACTCTCCTCTGTCTTTATAGGACTCTCCTCTGCCTTTATCGGACTCTCCTCTGTCTTTATCAGACTCTCCTCTGTCTTTATCAGACTCTCCTCTGTCTTTATACGACTCTCCTCTGTCTTTATCGGACTCTCCTCTGTCTTTATCGGACTCTCCTGTGTCTTTATCGGACTCTCCTCTGTCTTTATAGGACTCTCCTCTGTCTTTATCAGACTCTCCTCTGTCTTTATCAGACTCTCCTCTGTCTTTATAGGACTCTCCTCTGTCTTTATCGGACTCTCCTCTGTCTTTATCGGACTCTCCTGTGTCTTTATTGGACTCTGACCCTGCTCTCATCTGTTCTTTCCGTTCAGTCCGTGTTCCGTCTGTCTTTATCGGACTCTCGCCTCTCGTCTGTTCAACCAGGGCCTCAGTACTTCTCCAGTTCTCCATGAGGTATCCACAGGGTCCTTGGGCCGTAAGGGGATCAGCTCATCCAACACCCTGTGCCTGGTCTGGGCCGCAGCCTCCGAACCCATGTATATTACATAAGGGGTGACTGAAGTTCAAGGACACTCTTTAGGTGCTAAGTAGGATGTCGGTTTAGCACAGGAAGTAGAGCAGGTTGGCTTGTAACCTGAAGGTTGCTAGTTGGATGCCCGGTTCCTCCTAGCTAGAGAGTCGTGGTGTCCCTGAGCGAGACGCTTCCCCCTGGCTGCTCCCCGAAACCTGGCTGGCGCCCTGAGGCGTCGACTTTGCTGTCGGTGTGTGAGTGTGTGTGAATGGGTGTATGAATGGGTGAATGTTTGGCAATATTGTAAAGCACTTTGAGTGGCCACTGGTTAGAAAGGCGCTGTATAAATGCAATAGGGAAGAAACAGAGAGAGTCCAAGCATGTCTTGCGTCGGAAAGAACAAGGTGCAGAGTGCAGTCGATGGCGGTAACATCCACCTGAAATGAAACACTCTTCCCTCTGAGGGCATTAATTAACCCAAGGTCTCAGCCCTCTCACTAAACCCTATAGCACCTCTAATTGCCCGGGGCCTGGCACCTAGCTGGAGGGAGGTGGCCCCGAGTTTAGTGTATGTATTACCACAAACAAGACTCTCTCTCGCGCTCGCTCTCGCTCTCTCTCTCGCTCTCTCTCTCTCTCTCTCTCTCTCTCTCTCTCTCTCTCTCTCTCTCTCTCTCTCTCTCTCTCTCTCTCTCTCTCTCTCTCTCTCTCTCTCTCTCTCTCTCTCTCTCTGTCTCTCTCTCTGTGTGTCTCTCTCCCTCTCTCTTTCTCTCTCTCTTTCCCTCTTTCTTTCTCTCTCTCTCTCCCTCTCTGTCTGTGTGTGTATGTCTCTCTGTCTGCCTCACTCTCTCTGTCTCTCTCTCTCTGTCTCTCTCTCTGTCTTGCTCTCTCTCTGTCTCTCTCTATCTCTCTCTCTCTCTCTCTCTCTCTCTCTCTCTCTCTCTCTCTCTCTCTCTCTCTCTCTCTCTCTTTCTCTCTCGCTCTCTCTACGTCTCTCTCTCTGTCTCTCTGTCTCTCTCTCGGTCTCTCTCTATGAGCTCACTGCTGAACATATTCCGCCGGTGCGACGCATAAAGGAGTCCCCTCTCTGCCTTTTGTCGTTAACTTGTGTTTCAGCACAAGAGGGTCGGAAAGACAGACGCACGGAATGTCTCTGGACAGACGGTGAGATCGCCGTGTCAACGAAACTGTCAGCAGCCGTGTGCGGCCATGTTTATTCATGAGCTTCTGAGACGCTGGAAACTCCATACTGGGAGTGCTGACCAGAAGGGCATCGACCAGTGGGTCACCCCGCTGACCAGGGGGTCACCAGGCTGACCAGTGGGTCACCCCGCTGACCAGTGGGTCACCCCGCTGACCAGTGGATCACCCCGCTGACCAGTGGGTCACCCCGCTGACCAGTGGGTCACCCCGCTGACCAGGGGGTCACCACGCTGACCAGTGGGTCACCCCGCTGACCAGTGGGTCACCCCGCTGACCAGTGGGTCATGGGGGGGTGGGGCCAGCGACGGGGTCAGAAGGGGAGGAAGGAAAGGTTTAGGGTCGGTTGGCAGTTTGCAGTTGGCAGGTTTATAGGGACATCCAAGATGGCCGACGACTGGTTACGACTTGCATGATATTACAATCACATTTACATTCAGGGCGTTTATCAGAAGCTTTTATCCTCAGAGACTTGCAATGTTTGTCAGAAGAAAGAGAAACAACAATATATTGCTGTCGGTACAGTAAGGATGTTCATAGACCCAAGTGCAAAGCACTATTATCACTAGGTTAAACCATTCCCCGCATACAACACAGATAGCTAGGATATGATGCTATGAGAAAGGGCTCTCAAGTCTCGTGCATTCGGCGTGAGACACGCGCAATTCAACCCATGCACACGCTCACACGCCACACTTTGTATTTCTCACGCAGAGAAATTACAAGGATAGCGCCCACTAATTTGGGCCGCTATTTAACAGTGGAACAGGTAGGAATCAAATGGGTTTCCCGTACGTAGTGTAACCTGGCGTGCCCTCTTTTTGAGCCACTTTAAAAAAAATGTGGCGGAATTTCAAATTTGTCCGGGATTTTATTAAAGCCTCATACATGTTCACATTGAATTTGCGTTGCGTTTCTCTGGGTCGTTCACAAACAAAATAGGCTGTTGTGTTCGCTTTGCATTGGTGGAAGTGAGCGGGGGGAGTGGTTAAGTAGAGCCTTCAGATTGGACGGTTTGACTTACTTAGTAACCGTCATGTTTTGTATTTATTTTTTTACCATTGTTTTATAGGGACAAACATTCACACATTTATCCTACAGGGGATTGATAAAGTTCTATCTATTGATCAGAAAGAAACACTTGGTCATACTTTACACACTTGACCACAGCATTGGCCTACTGAATACCACAGATATATTTTAGGCATTGGACTGAATTCCACATAAATATATAATTATGTTTTTACACGTTTGCAACGTTTACAATTTCACGGAAAAGTATGTGTATGCCTCTACTGGTGTTGCTTAAGCCAATATCCTTTTGAGGCAGTGTTGTTTCTGAATACTTGTGTTAAGGGCCAATAATGCTTCCTATCATACATTAGTCACCATGTCTGTGGACGCATTTGTATGCAGTCACATGTTAATATACCCCCCCCCCCACGCTGACAAAATCTCACTCTGAACTCAAACTCAAAACTTGAGAGCCCTGACAAGACTAAGTACTATAACTGAGTACAACATGCAATAAGAATTATAGAATTGTTGTTTCAGTTTGTATTCTGTCGTCATACACAAGGCAGACTCAAAGCGCTTCAGGTACAATAAAATGAAATAATAAAAGAAAATAAGTAAAAGAAAACAAACCATTATTACAATTACCATTATCTCTTTACAGGTTAGGCTACTCTTGTTTCAACAACGCTTCATTACATCATCATCCAGTTCAGCAAGCACAAGGCTAACTCTCTCTCTCTTCTCTCTCTCTCTCTCCTCTCTCTCTCTCTCTCCTCTCTCTCTCTCTCTCTCTCTCTCTCTCTCTCTCTCTCTCTCTCTCTCTCTTTACTCCACTCCACAAACACACTGTAACTTATAGCACTATGGCCGCTCTTTGGCAGCCGGGTGTCCTGGTGTAGCTTACACCAGGACACCCAGGGGGAGTGGGTGGGGGGGGGGGGGGGGGTTGTCTTTGGCTTGTGTCTGGCGGTGCACCCTGGTGCTATCACCCATGCAGCGGTGACTCCGCCGTCGACGCAGGAGTTCCCCGGTGCCAGGCGTGTCACATCTCGCCCCCTGTGTTGATCGCGCTCGCTCACCTTAATTGTCCTCACCTGTCCCTCGTTGACGCTCGTTAACCCTGATGGGTTTAGTTAGGCCGTTTCTCAATTCTAAGTACGCGGACTACGTTCTCGCGGACTTGGAAGTACGTACTTGGCAAGTCCGGACTTCAAGTACAGACTTCCGAGAACGCGAGTACGTACTTTGCAATTGGAATAGCAGCGGACTCGATGACGTCACCACCTCAGCTCTGTTAACTGCTTTACGGCCTCATTTAGGCATATGCCAATTATATGCCGCATATACTACGTACTGGACAATAAAAACAAATTATATAAAACTGTTTATTGTTTTATAAAAAGTCAACAATAAAAAGTTTTTATTTTTTAAAAACTAAAAAGTTTTAAATGAAACTTTTTTTTCATTTAAAACTTTTTTTCTTTAAAATGAAAGAGGCCCCCAGCCTCTTTCATTTTAAAATAGTATGTGAATATTTTGAATGAATATAAATGAAAAGATATGCGACTTTTTTTATATGTAGGGTAGATGACGCTTGCCGGCTACCCTACATATAAAAGGTCAGTGGCGGGAAAAAGATTGTAGCGAAGTAGGTTGGAGAGTAGGGTTGATTTTTACGAACGAGCGAGTTATTACATATTAGCATAGAAACACACACACACACACACACACACACACACGTCGGATAAATCCAACCCGGGATTTCCGTTGCCCGCGATGGGTTTTTCTCTATCGGCTGGCAGAAGAGGAGGCTGCCCAACTGAGGAGGTGGATCGGTGAACGGAGAGCTAGGATGAGGTGGAGGGATGCTAAGGAGACGAGCCATCCTCAGTTGTCTTGTCTGGAGTCTCACGTATGTGTTTTTTTTGATATGGCTTGTTTTTAAACCTTTCAATTTTATCGATTAATATTTGATATATGCACTTGACTGTAATGGGTAAATTTGTAATTTTACCACAGGGTTGAAAGTTGAAGCCCCTTACAGCTACACACAACATATAGAACAGGCTGAAATGTATAACAAATGCTATATGAATATAGGCCTAGAAAGGATTTCCTCTGGTAAATTTTATCCTTACTTTTTTTACTGATCAAACAAGTAAAGTGTTAAATGGATTTTTAATTCTGCTATACTTTAACAATTCATAGTAGACAATACATATTCAATTCATATTTGCAATTTATTGTACATTAAAATACACAAAATAAAGAAATAAATATACAAATATATTAACCTAACCATGGCATATACCGGTATATAAAAAAAAATATATATTTTTTTTTTGGTTTCAGGACCAAAGCAGCTCACAGCTGTACACACAGCTGAACACCACTGTGCCTATCCTGGCTGTGTTTTTTTCTGGTGGGGACCTGAAGCCAGCCTTCAGGCTCTCCAGGGAGAGCTTCAACCGGCTGCTTGCCTTGCTGCCCCGGCAAAAAGACCATGGATGGAGCCATGAGATGGAGGTGCTGGTGACGGTGTACTGGCTGGCCTGTGGAGCGTGCTTCATTGGCCCCTTGCCACTCAATGAGGGCCCTTGTCTCATCAATGGTCCCTTATTAATTGAATGCACAATAAAGACAAGTTTTAACAATTAAAAAATGGAAAATGTCTTGTCGAGTTACAGCTATATGCCTGACAAGCTAGCTGTAAGGCGCCCAAAACGAAAAACGTCCGAGAAAATGTCAAGTAGGTTCTTGACAGATTAGAGAAATGATAGCCTAATAAAAACGTTAAAAAATACATACGTTTTCGTGAAACAAAACGTTTTTGGAAAATAGTAATTATGCTTAAAATAGTAATTATGTAATAGAAAAAAAAACAATTATTGCTTACAGTTGTGGGTCGTCTCCCGGGTCTTCTGACTCTGCTCCGCCATTGTTAATGAGCGATGCGAAATGCATCCTGGGATATTTAACAGTCCCAAGTGCACGCGAGCCACCTCAGATGCATCCTCGTGTAGAGAACGGCCTCATCGAGAACGCATCGAGAACACTTCCGGGTTTTACGACAGTACTCGCGTTCTCGCGTACTTGGAATTGGAACAGTGCTTGGGCCACCACTGATGACGTTTACCGAGAACGCGAGTACGCGAGAAGTACACGAGTACGCATGAGAACGCGAATTGAGAAACGGCTTTAGTGTTTCAAAGTCAAAGACAACTTTATTGCCAATTTCCAATGTGTGCAAGACAAATAGAGGAATATTTAGAGTTCATTGCGTTTGCCTCTGACCCAGAGTGAGTGTCGACGTGTCCCAAAGCAAGGCACTCCACCCTGACGGCTCCTGTCGCCCTGAGGGGTCGACTCCGCCGTTGGTGTGTGAATGGGTGCATGAATGGGTGAATGTCAGGCAATATTGTAAACCGCTTTGAGTGGCCACTGGTTAGAAACGCGCTGTATGCAGTCTGTTAACCATTTTTTCCTCTTCTCATCTGCAACGGTCCGGCCAAAGACTCACCCCCGACATTTTGTGAAACTCTTTTCAATATTTATTCCGTCTACTGTCAAAAGGCAAGCCACTCACTGCATGTCCTGTCCCCCATCGGGTGGGGGGGGGGCGGGGTCCCTCTCTGCAGAAGTCCAAGCAGCGTCTTTCCAAGGAGCTGTCTGACTGCGTGGTCTACTGCAAGAGCGTCCACTTCAGCGGCTTCAAGCACAGCCGCCTGCACCAGAAGTTCTACGAGGTGTCCTCCTTCACAGAGTCCAAGGCCCGCAAGCAACTCAGAGACGCCGGTAAGGAAACAGTACCTTTAACAGTTGGTTACAGAGACAGTTTACAGCAAGCAATTCAGAGACGCCGGTAAGGCAACAGTCACTTTAACAGTTTGCAGTTACTATTTACAGTTACAGTTTACTGCAAGCACCTCAGAGACGCCGGTAAGGCAACAGTAACTTTAACAGTTTACAGATACAGGTTACAGGGACAGTTTACAGCAAGCACCTTAGAGACGCCGGTAAAGCAACAGTAACTGTAACAGTTTACGTTTACAGAGACAGTTTACAGTTACAGTTTACAGTTACAGTTTACAGTTACAGTTTACAGTTACAGTTTACTGCAAGCACCTGAGGGACGCCGGTGAGGCTCGTCGTCGTAGTATTGATGGTGGAAAAGAGTCGTTATCACGATCATTTCGGTCAATATTGAAATCACGATTTATTCAAAGGAGTTTGAAAACATGATGCATTCTAAATAGTGCAAAAGGCAAGGCAAAACCAAACAGTTCATAGTGTAAAAATAAAATGAAAGTCCAGAGTTGTTGGGGGCAGAGGGGAGCGAGGGATGGAAAAATGGAGAGGGCTTTTGGATGGCGTGGGACCACTTCCTGCGGACCTCTCTCCGCAGGCGGGGAGTTTGTGCTCCACAACTCTCGGCAGCTGAGCCGCGTTTACCCCAGCGGCTTCCGGACCGACTCCTCCAACTTCAGCCCCCAGGAGATGTGGAACGCAGGATGCCAGATAGGTTAGTGTGGGTGGTCTTCACTAAGGAGGTAGAGCGGGTTGGCTGGTAACCTGAAGGTTGCTAGTTGGATCCCCGGCTCCTCCTAGCTGGGTGTCGAGGTGTCCCTGAGCGAGATTCCTCACCCTGACTGCTCCTGACCAGCTTGCTGTCGCCCTGAGGGGTGGACTCCGCCGTCGGTGTGAATGGGTGAACGTGTATGAATGAGAGAATGAACGGTTGGAAGTTGCTTTGGATAAAAGTGTCTGCTAAATGCCCTAATTGTAACTTAGAATGACTTGGAACAGTCACCACTTTCCTTTCGGTCATCCGGACAATTCATTTCTGATAAAAGATTGGCACAAAATTCAGTTTTTTTCCAATGCTCTCCGTCGACCGACTCGTTCAGTATTTTGACGAAAGATTATTCTTAAAAATAATATTTTTAAGAAAACATTAATATTTCTGTATAATTATACATTCTACATTCCGCCAACATCCCCAAACCCTCTCCCCTTCCCGTCCCCCAGTGGCGCTGAACTTCCAGACGGCGGGTGAGGCCATGGACCTCAACGACGGCCTGTTCCGGCAGAACGGGGGCTGCGGGTACATCCTCAAGCCCAGCTTCATGAGGCAGCCTGGGGGGGGCTTCAACCCCGAGGCCCCCCAGAACCGGGACTCCTACCTGCCCCAGGTGCTGCACATCCAGGTACTGGAGAGACACATAGCCGGAGTAGGGAGGCAAAATTACCCAAATCTTAAAGTTTGCTTCAGAAAGCAGTACCTTAGTAAAAAAATCTTCCACACAAGTACATTTATTCAAGTTCTGCATGTAAAATGTACTTATATGTAGAGTAAAGTATTTATTATGTGGTGTAATTTTGGTATTATTGAGTTATTATATTATCATAGTATATTACTCTCGGTAGTGAGCACCACCCCAATTTTGTTGTACAAGTTTGCACAATGACAATAAAGTCTGAATCTGAATCTGAACCTGAATTAAAGACATTATATTATAAAGAAACATAAATCAATAAAAGTCCTTTAATGCATCAAAGTCCTTCAAATATTCGCTAAACATATTGTGTTTTACGACGTAGCAATGTTGCGTTTTATTATTTATTTTTTGGATCATTTATCAGTTGTGTTTATTTATCTGATTATTTATCGTTTGGGTTTATTTATTGGATGTTTATGGTTTGTGTTTATTTATTGGATTATTTATGGGTTGTGTTTATTTATCGGATTGTTTATGGGTTGGATTTATTGAGCATATTATTTATCGATTGTGTTTATTTATTGGATTATTTATGGGTTGTGTTTATTTATCGGATTGTTTATGGGTTGTGTTTATTTAGCAGATTATTTATCGGTTGTGTTTATTTATCGGATTGTTTATGGGTTGTGTTTATTTATTGGATTATTCATCGGTTTCCCAGGTGATCAGCGGGCAGCAGCTGCCCAAGGTGAACATCAAGGAGGGGTCAATCGTGGACCCCCTGGTGAGAGTGGAGATCCACGGGGTCCCATTGGACCAGGGCAAGCAGGAGACCCGCTACATCGAGAACAACGGTACAGTAAAGCTCCCCGTCCTGTAATCATTTGACAGTTTGAAAATGTAAATATACAACAAAGAAAAATGTTTAAAAAAATACGTATAATAATATAAAATAAATTGTTGATATTTTTTAATTTCAACGATTAAGATAAGGCTTTCCGATGGTAGGATTTAAAATTGTGACGGTGATATAATTTTAAATGTCTTAAATACACATTAAGTGTCTTCAACGTTGCCGCGGTTACAAATTGAAACGTAAAATTACAAACGCATCTGCAGTGCACAGTGACGGACTGCCCCTCTGGCATCCCGGTAAATGCCAGAGGGGCCGTGGGCTCTCCTGGGCCCTCGCTTGCGCTGGCCGGCCATCAGAGAGCGGCATGCTGTTCAAAGCCGTTCGTGTGACAATCATTTTCTATGGCCAGCCGACAGCCACATTTCCCTCACCACTGTTTTCCATGAGAAAATATCAGTATTTATACCAGCGATATGGTCTTTATACCATGGTCTGAGGAAACACTCGATTCTGATTGGCGGCAGGGTGTCCATTAATCCCTGATATATGGGCACCTACAGTTCCAGTCAAATTGAACTGCATTGAACTGTAATCAGAAAACGCGGTTATTTGCTATAGACCCTATAGTATCTGTGGTGTAAAGGCTGGGACGAATTTCGAATTATATATATCTACACTTTATGTTGAAAGAATAGACCTTCACGATTCCCATTGAAACAAATGGCGCAGTGATTCGGTCTTCAAAACGAGAGCTGGTAAATTGTGAAAAACGAATTAAACTGTATTCAGACAACACGTTTAAATGTTATAGACCCTAGAGTATCTGTGGTATAAAGGCTGGCACCGAGTTATCTGAATTACAGTTTAATTAGTTAATATATGTACAATGCATAGCGTTAGCCCCCTGGCTCATAGCTGAGCGGACTAGAATACCTCCTGTTGCCAAGTCATAGCTAAGGTCTGTCCTATTTACTGGAGGAGTGAACAACATTTCCGTTGCATAAGAACCTTACGGGAGGGTTCCAGGTATTAGCCAAACCCTCAGGCGTTACTAGGGAAACTAAATTATGGCTTGTGAAAAACTTTATATTTGGATTGTAAAACACATGAAAATATAAATGTATAGTCTTAATTTATTTTCTTTGGCAAGTGACCATAGTATAAGCAGGACAATGCTCTTCAAGGTGACACCTCATCAGGCATTATCCCTTATCTACAGTATATTACAGGCATGGTTACCCTAAACTTTTACATCGATCTACATTGTTTTGTAGCCAAATTTCTTATTCAGATGTTAAAATATGTGCATGGTTTTAAAATAAAACAAATCTACCTTTATTTTCTTGATTTGATTATTGGTTTGCAAAAGTTTAAACCAATGACTGGAATTTTAAGACCAAATCGAGTAGGCTAGACTGCGCCTGCGTGTTTGGGGTTGTTGGAAGGTGCAAGTTGGAAGCTATACTGTGGAAGTTGGAAGTTGGAAGCTATACTCTGTCGCCATCAGTGATGGCAACAGAGAAATAGTTCCTTACGAACTTGGATTCGGATGACGTGATAGACAGGGTTGCAGAGAAGAGCAAGCTCCTTTGTACTTTGTTAACTGCATGACGGTAAAACATGTTTTTATTATGGAGCGGCAGGCTCTAAAGGACCAGGTCTATTCATTTTTTATGCATTGGGGTTGGGCATTGATGTGTCCATATTTTGGTGCAGTTGTTTAAGTTTAAGTACACCATCACTGGGGCTTTTAAAAGTTGTTTTTTCATGCGTGAAAAGTTGTATCTGCGAGTTGCGTGCGCCCCGTGGGCCGCTGGTGGGTGCAAATGCCAGGGCCCAGTCCGTCACTGGCTGTGCACACACATCAACGGAGCGTGTGTGTGTGTGTGTGTGTGTGTGTGTGTGTGTGTGTGTGTGTGTGTGTGTGTGTGTGTGTGTGTGTGTGTGTGTGTGTGTGTGTGTGTGTGTGTGTGTGTGTGTGTGTGTGTGTGTGTGTGCGTGTGTGTGTCTGTGTGTCTCTCTTTGTTAATGTGTGTCTGTGCTTCTCTTTGTGTGCGTGTGTGTGTGTGTCTGTGTGTCTCTCTTTGTGTGTGTGTATCTGTGTGTCTGTGTGTCTCTCTTTGTGTGTTTGTGTGTCTCTTCATGTGTTCACAATGATTTCATGTGTTCACAATGGCATGCCCTTTTGATTTGAGGCCTGTTGATATCGCAGCGCAAATTATTCGTGCAATCCACCGGGAGCGATTAATAAAACCACGGCTCGACATCTTGGCATATCGGATGACTTTTTGCTGGAGAGATATAGATTCTCGCGCAAATCTTTAATATATTTAAATAGCCTTCTCCAGCCTTACATAGCCAACACTACCAATCGAGGACCTGGCCTCAGTTCACTCCAGACTATTTGCGTAGCCCTCCGTTTTTTGCAAATGGTAGTTTTATCTTATAATGTTGGAGATGCTGAGCACATCTCAGTCCTTTTCGAGATGACCCATCCACGTCCGGACCAAGATTTTCATCGGCCTCCTATCATACAAAGAGCAATATTGTATGAGTACTATGCCGAGAGGCACTTACAACATAAAGTATAAAATAGTCCTGACGGACTTACATCCACTGGAGAATGTTCGATCGTAGCCGGCGGCTTCATTACAAGCACTAATCCATCTTGATCTGTGAAGATGATGAATTGTCACTTTTAGGTTTTCTACCCAGTTACCAAAAAAAAACATTTGGAACATTTGCACTGTGGCATGCAAACAAAATGTAAAGAAGAAAGAAAAAAAGAAAAAAAAGAACCAGTGGGGTACCCTCACATGGCCCCTGACTCTCTGAGGAGGTGCCTCCAGGTACCCCCTCCATGCCAGGGCGCCCTGAATTTATGTCTATTGCCAGCTCCTCCACCGGGGTCAAGACAATTTGAGGGCCAGATCCAGTTTGCCGACTGTCGGCCTTTTCATGATTGGCTTAAAAAAAAGGGCTAATTTAAATGCAGGAGTGACAAATATGGTATGACAATTGAAATGCTAGACTGACAAAATATACCAATACGATGGTGGTAAAAGCTTACCAGTTTGTATGTTTTAATACTTTAATACTAATACATTTTTACTTGATTCGCTGACTGCTTGTGAGCCATCGGGGTACATATTTTTTAGAAGAAAAGGGTTATGTGGTAGGAACGTTAAGAATGCTTGACTGGAATATTAATGGATTCATGGCTCAAATAATTAAGGATCATGCTTTTGACGTGTAACTAACGCATTTACGCGGTCAGCGATCCGCTGCCAGGATTTTGGATCTCCTCGGTTTTTTACAGAAGATATAAAAGCTTTCCCTTTTCTTGGTACATTTGTAATTGTCACCTTCTACGATTTTCGTTCATACCGCCATCTCTCATGGGAACCCTGGAGTTCACATTTCATTGACATATTATAAGCAGGGCCCGTTTCGCCATTTCGATCAGGGTTTCCATGATCCATACACCATGTCTTTTTAGGTTTGGCGTGGACGTGCACAACCCTTAGTTAACCAACCCTGTGTTGATTGAAGCTGCGTCGGAACCGACAGCTCTGGTTTAGTCGGCACAGGGTCAATCAACCTAGAGTTCAGCGTTAACTCTGTGTTTGTTAATCCTCCGTTCGTGGAATAGCCCTCTGTAAATTCCCGAATGAAAACATGAAATCCCAAACTGCTCTGTATCACGCTCGTTGGGTGTTCAACGTTGCGTGTCCCCACGATCAGGCTTCAACCCGGTGTGGTACGACACTCTGCGGTTCACCATCCACACTCCCGAGCTGGCCCTGGTCCGCTTCGTAGTGGAGGACTACGACAAGACCTCCAGGAACGACTTTGTGGGCCAGTACACACTGCCCTTCTGCTGCCTCCAGCAAGGTGAGGACGTCACACACACACACACACACACACACACACACACACACACCCACAACACACACACACACACACACAACCACACACACACACACACACACACACCACACACACACACACACACACACACACACACACAACACACACACACCACACACACACACACAAACTGCCCTTCTGCAGCCTCCAGTAAGGTCAGGACGTTACACCGTATATTACATTTACATGTGTCCCTGGGCGTCTCGCCCCAGGGACACCTCGACACTCACCGGGGATCGAACTAGCAACCTTCCGGTTACAAGTCGACCTCTAACTCCCTAGTTGTTTTGCTAGAGTCACCTAATGGCAGAAATGAAACATAGTACCTAAAAGGGCCCCCATTAAACCCCCAGGTCTGAGTGTGATTAGCAATCACAAGCCGTTCGAAAGCCGACCACTTCCTGTGTTTTAGGAACAACATAAGTGTTTCGTGTCCATCTAGACGTGTGCTGGATAGATCAGTTTACCAGCATACCCAGTGGACTGTAGCAAACACTGCTCATCTATCCAGCATACATCTAGGTGGAAACGCCCACCTGTGATGTCACTGAAAGCCGAATTTCAAACGGCTTGTGATTGCTAATCATACTCATACCTGGCACAATAGGGGTGTGTGCGTACAATGTGCATACCATAACATCAATTAGAAAAAAAGTTTTTTATTCACTGTCTCCCTCTCTCCCTCTCTCCCTCTCTCTCTCTCCCTCCACTCACTCACTCCCCTCCATCACTCTCTCCCTCCCTCCTGTCTCCCCTCTCCCTCTCCCTCTCTCCCCTCACTCTCACCCAACCTCCCTCCCTCCCTCCCTCCCTCCCTCCCTCCCTCACTCCCTTCCCCTCTTTCCTCCCCTCTCTCCCCTCTCCCTCCCTCCCTCTCTCTCCCTCACTCCCTCCTCTCTCTCCCCCTCCCCTCCCGTCTCTCTTTCCCTCACTCCCTCCCTTCCTCTCTCCCTCCCTCTCGCTCCTCCTCTCCCCCTCTCTCCCTCCCACTCTCTCCCTCCCTCCATCTCCCTCCCTCTCCCTCCCTCCCTCCCTCCCTCCATCTCCCTCTCCCTCTCCTCTCCCTCCCTCCCTCTCTCCCTCCCTCCCTCCCTCCCTCCCTCCCCTCAGGTTACCGGCACATTCATCTGCTGTCTCGAGACGGGACGAGGATCCCCCCTGCCTCCCTATTCGTGCACGTCAGGATCACTGAGCTGGCATGAGCGACTCATGGCGGCCATGTTGGCTCCATCCATCCAGAAAGTTCAGGAAGGCGGGGCACAGTCAGACAACACATATTTCGAGATACACAATGAAGCCACACAAGGAAAACACACAATCACACACACACACACACCTCAATCTGTAAAAGTTTTCAGAATTTTGATTTAAGGCCGCTTCGGGCTAATTTCGGTACAATCGGGGTATCCTCCTCCCTGATTGGTTGGGGGAGTCGATGTTTCCTGTCAATCTCAGGGGCAACACTTCTCATTGGTGAGGAAGACAGGGAGGGCGGGAGCAGAACATTTTTTGTTTAGTTTCAAAATCTTCTCTTTTCTGCTGTCTCTCTCTCTTCCCATACATTAGTTAGTTTAATTGAATAGTTATTGGAGAAACTAACTTTAATCTTGTTACGATAAGTACATATTTATACTTTATACGTTAAAATACAACCAATGTTTTCCTCAGCTACCAAGTTATTGTGTTCTTACAATACTGGATTTTTACATTATTGTACTGTAACATTGCAACAGTTAAAATAATATATCTTTCAATATGTTGACGATCAAATTAACATTAACAAACACAATTCTGAAGTGTGTAGAGAGTGTGTTATGAGGCGTAGTTCAGTACTGTATAGAAACAGTATTTTTTCCCAGAAACAATAACAGTATTGAGTGTTGCTTTAGTTGACGTGAAGACATACTTAGCCAAATGCATTATTTTGTTTATTTATCTTTTAGAGGCACAAATTGGAGATATAGCAGATAATGGAGTGTTTATATTTTTGTTCGTATTTCCTTATAGCAAGAAAATGTGTGCGAACCATCAAAATGTACTTATGAAATATTTTATACTCGCATTGATTGTGAGTAGCGAGAGACGTTCTCATAGAAGAGGCATGTGCACTATAGATTGTCGTTGTTTTTGCTTCATAACCAAAAGTGTGTAGTACAATTGTGGAGTTTTATCGGAGCGCTGTAAATGCGTTTTACCTAGCTAGTTATTTCGTATTTTTCGTTTTGTGTCATACGATTACATGATCATAAGAATGTGCCACCATCATCTTTCCATCACGCTTTCGAAATTATGCTCAGTATTTTTTCCGGAACCGGACCGTAGCATTTAACAAGAGGCTAGATCACAGATTCAAATTAGCACGGTAAAAATATAAAAAAAACAGACAGACTTATTGTGGATATATGTTGAATATTTATCTGAAAAAAAAGGTCAATAGCATGGTTTCCTGTATGTATCTTTTAAGCGACCCCTAAGTATATATTTACGCCTATATCTACAGTTTATGGATATATATCTGTGCTCCTACATAAGAGCTTCTTATGTGAATGCGATGAGTCGTATGGTAATCTATTTTCAGAATTATCGTGTTTTATAAACGTATATAGTGTTTGTCATTGTGTCCGGTTTGTAAATGCTTCCTGCTTGTGTACATTTTGTGTTAAGAAAAATAAGCAGACTATTTTTGTAAGGGCCTGAATCGATTTGTATCGTTTGTAGATTGTGGTAGTAGTAATAAAAAATACAAATTGTGATCATTGATTGTGACTCATATTCGTGTTGTGTGTGTGTGTGTGTGTGTGTGTGTGTGTGTGTGTGTGTGTGTGTGTGTTGTGTGTGTGTGTGTGTGTGTGTGTGTGTGTGTGTGTGTGTGTGTGTGTGTGTGTGTGTGTGCGTGCATGTGCGTGTGTGACTTTTCAAGAAGCCTCTCTTTTATGTTGTGTGTGTTGTGTGTGTGTGTGTGTGTGTGTGTGTGTGTGTGTGTGTGTGTGTGTGTGTGTGTGTGTGTGTGTGTGTGTGTGTGTGCGTGCGTGCGTGTGTGTGTGTGTGTGTGTGTGTGTGTGTGTGCGTGAGTGCGGTATATTGTATGATATATTTAACCACCAGTATTCAGAAGAGAAAAGAATTATGCCGACCACAATACCAACAAGGCGGAACCAAACATCGTCTGACACCCCTTTACACATAAAAAAAATCAGCTTATCATCAATTTCTTCACCTGTAACAAACACAACGCATACAAAGGAATCTAAACTACTGTCTCACTATCCCACGGGGAAAGAGATAAAGTGCACAGACACAACAGATAAAGATATTTATTAATCTAAAAATAAAAATAAAATATAAGAGGACAAAAAACGGTCAGTAGTAGCAGCAAAATATATATTGATGATATATTATAATAGTGCAAAATATATATATTGCAATATATATTGTTGTAGGATAAAAGAAAGTCACTCAAACATGATAAGATTACATTTACAAGACATTTAGACATTTACCAATATATTTACAATTTATTACGCAAGTCGGACCAAAACAAACGGAGGCGGAACCAAACACCGCGTATCTCCCCTCCCCCGCCGGATCCATTAGTCGGGCGCACCGGGGCACGTTTGTTGTTGATGTGAGGTCTACACGCTGTTTCCTTTGTATCTCTTACAGCTTAAACAACGCATAACGCTCGTATTTAAACAGCAAAGCCATGGTGGGGAAGATGAAACATGTGCGGCCGAGGCTGCACCAGGAGGCGGTGAAGCTTGACAGGCCGCCGGGCTTCGGTTTGTCGCAATCTGCGGAGAAAGCGCCGAGATCCGACAGTTCTGGTGGACCCGTTCTGCGCATGCGCACATCCAGTTTCGCTCCTCAGCCTGAAATAAAGCCTAAAAGCATCCTAAAGGTCGGTGATAAATACTTCCTATGAATAATGTGTTTTGGATGACAATTGAGTAAATAATATTCATGAAAATATATACATGGTTTGTGGTGGTTGTTTTAAATACACACTCCCATCATTTAAACAGGCCCTCAAAACCCACATTTTCAAGATTACTTTCACCACAGAACCTCTTTCCCTTTTTATCTCTCCCCTTCCTCCTTTTTACCTTTTTTCCTATTTTATCTACCTATTTTAATTTTGTCGCTACCTATTTTATTTAATCTTTTTACTTGTATACG
Source organism: Melanogrammus aeglefinus (assembly GCA_900291075.1). Taxonomy (NCBI): domain Eukaryota; kingdom Metazoa; phylum Chordata; class Actinopteri; order Gadiformes; family Gadidae; genus Melanogrammus; species Melanogrammus aeglefinus. The sequence goes on along the minus strand of OLKM01000633.1, from coordinate 151,382 downwards.
TTCTTATTCAATGTATTTTATTTTTTTGTTTTATATCTTCTCTAAAGCTACTTTGAGGAACTAGAAAAGCGCCGTATAGGTTTAATTTATAATTAATATTATTATTATTATTATTATTATTATTATTATTAATAATACATCTGATTTGTGATGAAAACAGGTACCCACTGCCTTCCCCAATTCTATATTTGCGGGTACCAAAATCACCCCGGAGGCCCTTGTACAAACCCTGAAGTTTGAAGAACCCTCCGATCTCCACATGCATATCAAAAAAGGTAAGGAAAAAATAATAAAATAAACAGGGTGATTCTTAAATATGTTGGTAAATCAATCAAATGTACATAACTGTACAATCTTAATCCTTAAATCCCTTATATATGAGGCTGATGCCAAATGCGTTATTTAGGCAAAGGGAATTTGCGCGCGGTAACTCATCGCGGCCGCTAGATGGCGGCAGGGGTTAGAAATAATGAATTGGTTTTCAGCGACTCGGTTTAGTGGACGGTTTCTCTGGAATTTCTCTCTAATTAAGCTCAGAGTCCCGCATATCAGAATCTCTTTGTCATTGCCCAAATTACAACGAAATTTAAATGTCAACCAGACGGTGCAATTAAGAACGACACATTTTATAAGAAAGCTAAATAAAGACACATATAACGAATAAAGCTAAAACATACAGAGATAAGAATGGTAGCTGAGGAAAACGGTATTGCACTGTAGTGTGGTCCAATTTACCATCAATGTTGTTCAAACATAGCAACTTGAAAGGCGGGCAAAAATATATTTTTTAATTGGGGAGCCTGTGTTTGATCCGATATGAATGAATGAACGGGCGATTCGTCTGATCTCCCGGCTGCTCTGGAATCTTCATTTCCCAGCGTTGCGGTCCTCTCCAGATAGAGATGGAGGCTGTAGTGCGTTGAGCGCTGGCTACTCGAGGGAGCGACGCTATTTTTAGCACAGGCAGCAGGAATAAAATTCTCTTTTTACAGCGAGAGACTTAAAGATTTTGTTCATCACCAATGCAGTCTACAAAAATGTGTGTGTGTGTGTGTGTGCGTGTATGTGTGTTGTGCATCCTCTGTCGTCTTTGTGTTGTGCTTGTAAGGTTCACTGTGTGTTTTTGACTGTGTTTAGACACGCAGTGTATGTGTGTTCATGACACTGTTTGTCCGTGTTCCTGATAGTGTGTTTCTGCCCTCTCTTTATATATATTTTCCGTCCTCTTTATTCTCACCACATGAGATTGTGGAGGAGGACGTTGTTAAAACGTTGACGTTAAACTCTACAGCACGGTTCGTAGTTTGCGCGTAGGGCTGTGCAACTAATTGAACTTTGATCACGATTTCGATTCATGGGTCAAGGAATGGGTTAAGAAAATCGAGTTGGAAAGATCCTTTTGGAATTTTCTGTTTTCCTGAAAGAGACGCACATGCGCAATCCAGTCCATCCCCCTGAGCATTCAACGCGGTCCGCGAGGTGTGTGTGGTGACCTTTATTCAGAAAACAGAGCGAGCGAGAAGGCAGAGCGAGGACATCTGCATTTACCCGATAAAAAGGGTAAAACAAGTTCTCTCATATGGCAACACTTTCGGATTTGAAGAAGCCAACGAGGCACAGCCCCACATGTGCAAAATGTGCGACAATGTTGTATCTGCACCCCTTGGAAACAGGACAAACTCGTTTATATCACCTAAGGCCCCGTCCACACTAACCCGGGTAAACCTACAAACGGATGAATATTTGTCCGTTTTGCCCTTCCGTCCAGACTAAAGCTGAGAATTCTGACGCTGAAAACGATGCTTTTCGAAAACGATCGCTGAGGTGCATAAATGTGAAAACGCTGGGTTTCGCGTTGTTGTGCGGACAGGGTGGACGGTGGCCTTCAGAAACGGATGATGTTCGGTTGCCATGGCAATGTGCCATGACGCTGCCACAAGCTTGCGCCCGAGACCGAGACGCTTATCAAAAAATTGGCAGGTGAAATGCAAATGATGATCTCTCTGTAATTTATCGCCAGATACAACGCGACCTATTGGCTCAAACATATTCGTTGCTCCAACGCCGAAAGACGGCAGTTCAAACCGTACTTGGAGCGGCGCTTCTGGACAAGACCGGGTCGAAAAATGATTAACCAGCTGATCAACTGTCAATATCAGCTGATCAGCTGTCAATATCAGCTGATCAGCTGTCAATATCAGCTGATCAGCTGTCAATATCAGCTGATCAGCTGTCAATATCAGCTGATCAGCTGTCAATATCAGCTGATCGCACGCCTGTAATCTAAACAGAGAGGCGTGGCGGAGTTGCGTTACCATGACAACCACTGTTTATCAAAGTAATTTCAGCGTGGAACGTGGACGCAAAACATTCCAGAAACGGTGGTGTGGACGGAGATCGTTTTCATTGCGGATGTGCGTTTTGATATTTACCCGGGTTAGTGTGGACGGGGCCTGAGACGCAATCACAAAGTCGCTTACGACGAATTGGAAAAACAAACAAAAACACAAGACCTTAGCGGGACAGATGTCGATTACAACCGATTGTTTCGTCTTATTTAATTTTCTAGTATATTTATTTGATTCATTGAAAGTTTTATAGAAATTACTGAACAGCTGGATACATATTTATTTTTGTACATTATTTTCAATTTGAACATTTTCAAAATGGATGGGGTTGGACAAGGAGTCCGGCCGGGGGAAGGGGGGCATTTCGCAATTGCTCATTCGCGTGATCGAGCAATCGCTCACAAAACACATTTCAGAGTGGACCGGCCCACCGGGAGACCCCCCGATCTCCAGCCTCTGCTGCAGAGCGGATTAAAAAAAGGGCCTGGGGGTCCAACACCGTCATATCTATAAGCTATAACCGTATTTCACATTCATCGCAATTATTACACGGGTCTTCTCAATGCCATGGAGCGCTCCGTTCGCTTGCATGGGCCCTTCACAACTTTGGGCGGTGAATTATATTTGATAATTCCCTGTTGCTAAGTGTAATCATGAGTATAATTGACCGCTGTCAAGGAAAACAAAGGATTTTTTTGCCTCTAATGACGTCTTTGGTATCACCCCGCATATTTTTTCGCCTGGCAAGTAGCCGTGTAATAAGCAGGATAATGTTAAGAACGTCGCCGGTCATTATCGAATATAAGCCCCTTCAGGGCGAAGCAAGACCCCTCCGCCGTCGGTGTGCTGTTCGCCCTGTCGGGGCTTATTTTCCCGATAATGTCCGGCGTTCTATACATTATCCCTTACATGTCCCGCTGCTTGGGGTTTGCCTTTGTAGGCGAGTTGAGAGGAGGAGCGGGCGAATCCGCTCTTAGTGCATGTGCATGTAGTGTACCCGCGCACCATCGGCATGTATGAGCGCTTATACCATGGTCTGGGTGAATACTCGATTCTGATTGGCTGCTGCTGGGTGTCCATTAAAAAGTGATAATGGACACCTATGAAGATGTTCCGGTCAAATTGCCTGATGACAGTTCTAAATGACTGCGCTGGCTCAAACGCTTTGGTAACCGTGGCAACAGAGTCACAGAACATACGTTATTTCACAGTTTATTTATCACAACGGCAATACGCCGTTGCGCCGTTCCGGGCAGGTTTCCATGGCAACGCCTGCGGACAGGAGATGTTAAATAGTCCGCTCAGCCGCTTCTTGTGAAAAACTTATGATTTTAACGGTAAAAACAACATTAAATCATGAGTGAATGATTTAATATGTATTTTTCTCGTAAGTGACCATGGTATAAGCGGGATAATGCCCTTCGAGGTGTCCGATTATCATAAATTAATGGACACCTCGTCGGGCATTATCCCTTACTTGTCTCTTGTGTGCGTGTGTGAACGACAATGACGGGGAGAAAGAGTGCTATGCGGAGATGAATGAACGGAACGATATTTAGATTTCAAAATTGTTTAAAAAAAAAAGAAATGCAGAATCAATTTGTGGCGCTCGGTGTTGATTCTGTGTGCGCTGGGCCACACATTGGTCTATGTATGGGAAACACTGGTCTCTCTCAATCTGTCTCTCTCTTGCCCTTGTTCTACTCGATCTCTTGCTCTCGCTTGTGTGTGTGTGTGTGTGTTGTGTGTGTGTGTGTGTGTGTGCGTGTGTGTGCGTGTGCGTGCGTGCGTGTGCTAGTAAGAGTCTGTCTTCGTGTGTGTGTCACTCGCATCCACTCTCCCTGCAGGGATGCAGCCAGACAGGGCCGTCTGTCTGTCCTGCGGCAGACACAGGCAGACAGACGGCCCCCTGGCTCTGAGCTGGCATCACTGCGTCCGTTCACGGTCAAGTCCGAACCAACGTGACGACGGGGAACTCAGACGAGTCTCATTTAAAGGGCAGTGGCACCCATTGGCAAAATAAGAGCTTGTTTATACTGAGGCATTGCGGACATTAACATGGTTTACATTCAGGGCGTTTTATCAGACGCCAAATAGACAACACAATAAGAACGTTGGTCAAAAGAAACAGCAACAACAATATGAATATCAATGTGAACCTGACAAAGCAACAGCGAAACGCATCGTTCACATTAATAAACGACATCTTCGTCTGCAGTGATTTCACACTTTTTTTTTTGGTTTTTAATAATATATCGCTGTCGGTACCGTAAGGGTGCTCATAGAACCAAGTGGATAGCACCACAATCGCCACAGCGAACAGAGGGGATTGTGTCTGAAAATGAGAGCAGCCTACGACAAACTCGCATGCCCCTTGTGGCCGACCAACAGATCACAGTTATACTGAAGGTCGTTCTAAACATCGGCATTTCTGATATAAATATATGCATATATTTTTTTTCCAAAACGATGAGCTATCGTGGTGAAATTCCGCCGATGCTGTCAGCAGCTGTCTATTCTTCTCCATCTAGGGAACTATCGTTCTATAGTTCAAAATAGTGCAATGTTGTGTGAATAATTAAAAATCTACCGGTGTATATCTTTGTTGACGTTGAATTAATTCACAAAAGTATCTCTGATGTACAACATTTTAGTACCGTCGTTGATTAACTGATATGAGCATTATAATGAGCGATGTTGTCAATGAAAACCACCACACTCCGTTGCATTATTCTATATGTTTAACTTTTTACATTTAGGGGATTTTGCTGTCGCTTTATCCAGAGCGATTTACAACAAAAAAACCTTCACCCATTCACACCCCGACGGCGGAGTCGACCCCTCAGGGCGACAGCCAGCTGGTCAGGAGCAGTCAGGGTGAGGGCGTCTCGCTCAGGGACACCTCGACACTCAGCTAGGAGGAGCCGGGGATCCAACTAGCAACCTTTTAGCTTACCAGCCAACCTGCTCTACCTAGCTTAGGCGACCGGTACTGATGGACGTACGGGTCAGTCTTAGGAAATCAGAGAACAGAGAGAGGGAGACGGAGAGACAGAGAGAGAGGCAGACAGACAGAGAGAGAGGCAGACAGACAGACAGACATAGAGAGAGGCAGACAGACAGACGGACATAGAGAGAGGCAGACAGACAGAGAAAGGAGGAGAGACAGAGAAAGAGAGAGAGACACAGAGAGGAGGATGGAGGGAGAGCTTGATCGAGGGAGAGGGGTCTGGGGGACTCTGCGCGTGGTCTTATCTCTCCATCTCCCGCTGATACAACAGGACGTGTCGCCCTGCTTCTGTTTTCCTCTAGGAGCTCCAGAGGGAGGGAGATAAGATCTGCGACCCGCTCTGGGCTGCTGACGGGGCGGCGGGGTGGGGGGTGAGGGGGGGGTGAGGGACACCCGATCACCACCCAGGTGAGGAGGGGGGCTCTGTTAGGGGGAGGGGGGGAGAGGAGGTGGTATGGATGGGGAGGAGAAGGAGGAGGGAGGGAGGATGGGGGGGGGTCTTTACCACTACTCCCACTGGGAGCATCAGGCCTTTTCTTTTGGTGGAATGGATGAAATGGGAGAGCAGGGAGCAAAGTGTGTGAGCGCACACACAAACACGCACGAGCCACACAGGCTAGAACACGCAAGAACACAAAGGCGTGCTGAATGCGCACACACACACACACACACACACACACACACAAAGAGAAACAAACGTACACATATGTACATGTACACACACACTTTAAGACACATACGTAAAGACGCACTTAACCCTTTAAGAGTGTGTGTGTGTGTGCGTGCGTGTGCGTGTGTGTGTGCGCGCGAGCGCTCCACATGAGAGGTAACCGATGCGTCTAATTAAAGTGCAGACAGAGTGCTATGTCAACGGGATGCCGGTTAGATTCCCTCCTCCTCCCACTTCCTACTCCTCCCCACCGTTCGATTCCAAGCTAGCCGTCGCACCGCGGCGCTCACTCTGGGTCGTTAGCGACTTTTTGGCGGGGAAAAACGATACTACGGGTAGCTCGGAAATTTGCCACGTGCACCAAGGCCTTGCCCGGAGCTCAGAAGTGCTGAGCTCAGGTCGGTGTTATCGACCACAGAGAGATCACAGAAGATAAGAGGGCACAAAAAAACTTTGATGTTGTCTTCAAGTCTTCAATCTCAGCGAGTCGCTACACAAGGGTGAATACGATACGTCGGTTGGCTTTTTTTCGTGGTTCCGATGGATCAGATTTGATTAAATTCCATCGTGGGCTGAAATGAAAACAGAGATGTATCTGTGATTCTGTTTACAAAGTAAAACTCGGAGGTCTATCAACAAAGATCACTGTACTTCATTTCCTGGCGTATTTCACTTCCTGGCTGATATTAATTAGTTATATTTGCAGGCAAACAGATTTCTTCTCTTGTGCATTGAAGGCTGCATTTGAACATACAAAGTCAATTAATAAATTAATAATAATTTATAATAATAATTAAATAAATTGGGGCTTTGCAATTCCTTGATATTCAAATATTTGCTCATTTGTGGGTCTGTCTTGTCAATTAGATTGAAAAAATCTGGATTTGAGATTGATATTTCAATATTTCTAATAAGAATATTTCTTATTATTATTAACCTACGAGAAAAATATAATATTAGAGTGCTCGAGTGGAGAAGAATCCAAACAATTTTTAAAAACATTTACATCTACTTAGCATTATATTTTTGATATGTTTTTAACTGAAAATTGTAACCATTACATCAGTACATTAGCATGTTTTAATAGATATTTTTACTATGCGCGAAATGTTATCCATTTCAACGTAAAGCCCTGGCATCAGAGAGCTCAATTGTTCTTCTAGAGAATCCTCATGAAAGCAAGGGCAGGGGTGAGTTCCTATTATAATCCTTCACATTCACACTAATCCCTTTGCGTTTTAACCACAGTCATCTAAATAAACCCGGACAATACTCCGGCACTTAAGGTCCTTCACTTTGCTAGCTACTTCTACTAGCTAGTACCTTACTAGCTCCATTTCCGTACTAAAAACATTCCAGACTGAACAAGGCAAAGCAATAACGTTGTTATTTTACATTCAAATATCTGCAAAACTTCCATTCCACCTGCGTCGGACTGGAAGCCTCGATCAAGGACATGAAACACGTCCATTAGCGGCTTAGTGCTTTAGTGCCAAGAGGATTAAGCGGTGATATCATTGTTTCAATGATATCATGCTCCTGCTCGGTTTGGCTTAAGTCTGACCGGGGACAGCTGGGTTCCAGCGTGACGCATTTCATCCCAAAGAATGGAATCCTGTGACAACAGCGTGAATTGTCTTGTTCACGCTTGGGGTCGCCTTAGCCCTGGAGGTAGAGCGCGTTGGCTGGTAACCTGAAGGTTTGTAGTTGGATCCCCGACGACTCCTAGCTGAGTGTGGGGGTGTCCCTGAGCGAGACGCCTCACCCTGACTGCTCCCCATGGCTGTCGCCCTGAGGGGTCGACTGTGTGTGAATGTTTGCGTGAGCCGTTGTGAGTTGCTTTGGATGTAAGCGTCTGCTGAACACCTCCCTGAATAAATGCACTGATCGGGAGGGGTTTTGTATTTTGTATTTTAACGTCTAATTTTGGACGGTCGAAGAGTTGTCCCCCGTAGGACTGTTCTCTCTCTCTCTCTCTCTCTCTCTCTCTCTCTCTCTCTCTCTCTCTCTCTCTCTCTCTCTCTCTCTCTCTCTCTCTCTCTCTCTCTCTCTCTCTCTCTCTCTCTCTCTCTCTCTCTCTCTCTCTTCTCTCTCTCTCTCTCTCTCTCTCTCTCTCTCTCTCTCTCTCTCTCTCTCTCTCTCTCTTCTTCCCCCCCCCGTAGGACTGCGTGCGTCTGCTAAACCGAGCGCTTTTATTTTGAAATCCGATCTTTCAGTAGTCTCTGGAGTCTGAGGAGGAGGAGGGCCGCACCTCACCTCAGACCCCTCTGTGTCTGATCTGCGGTGACATTCGGCCTATCGCTTGACCGCGACCTTTTGACCCCCGGCCGCGCTCGGACCCCCACAGATCGATTGGGGGGGGGAGCGGGAACGCCATCTTCTGATTGATCCGTCTCGTCAAGGAATGTTTTACGGGCTGTGCGTGTTGGATTTCAACATTTTCACAACATTTTGTGTTCCTCGGCTATGAGCCAGAGAGCTAACGTTATGCATTATAAATATTTAGAATTCGAAATTCGTCCCAGCCTTTATACCACTGATACTGTGGGGTCTAGAGCATATAACCACGTTGTTTGATTACAGTTTAATTAATTTACCAGCTCTCGTTTTGAAGGCTGAACAGACAATTGGACTGGGACTACTTAGCAGGTACCGGTACTTGTTTTTTTTGCGTTTAAGATATTAAGTGATTTCTTTATCCATGGCTGCCTTTGTGAATGTCGGCACACATCGAAAAATCGATTATTCGTTCATACCACCCACTGATCATTCGACCTTGAAAAATGTGAGTTATTCACTGCCCTATTATTATCCAAAGCGACTTAAAATAAGTAGTCAAAAAAAAGTATAGTCAAAAAAAGTAAAAGTCTGCTTTATTGTCAATTCCAAATTATGTGCAAGACAAATAGAGTAATCGAAATTTTTGTTATCTTTCGACCAACGATGAAATATGGAGAAAATTAAGTAATATTATCAGTAAATAACTAAATTTAGAGAGTTAGAGAGACAAAGACAGTTAGAGAGAAAGTTAGAGAGACAAAGACAAAACGGCATATATACAATAAAGTATAACCAATTAAAAATAAATGCCCTTAATGTAATTGTTCAAATGTAAATGATTACTCATAGCATAAGACGATAAAAATAGGTTGGTTAAAAGTCGGACAGAAGCCAATTTCACTCCCTTTTAGTCTGGTCGGTTTTGGAATTACAATTACAAATACAATTAGGGCATTTAGCAGACCCTGTGTTACACACATCGACACACCGACGGCAGAGTCAACCATGCAAGGCGACAGCCAGCTCGCCAGGAGCAGTTAGGGTTAAGCGTCTTGCTCAGGGACACATCAACACTCAGCTAGGAGGAGCTGGGGATTGAACTAGCAACCTTTCGGTTCCAAGACAACTGCTCTACCTCGTGGGCTAAGCCGGTGGCCATGCATGGAATGTGTGGATTCTTAAGGAGGCTTAACGTTCGTGCCGACTTTGTTGAGGTTCCCCTCTTGATAAGAAGGTCTATCGGGATCTGGCTGAACTCTGACCTGTGGGCTAGGGAGGGGAGGGTTTATGACCTCGACGGGGGGCCGGGGGCCGGACAACTTCGCCCCGTCATCGTGTTCACAGACAGGCATAAAGACGCGCACACACAGACACACACACACACGCATAAAGTGGTACACACACACTTAAAGAGGTACACACACACATAAAGACACACACACAAAGAGCCACACACTCACGCATAAAGAAAAACACATAAATGTGCACGCACAGACACACTCCACAGCATCAGTGCCATCCCAAGTTAGGAGTTGTCGACGGCCATCGTCATAATCATCTGTTAGCATTACAGAATGTTTATTTCTCGGTTTCCCCTGAAAGCAATCCGAAGCCCTGACGGTGTAAACTCTGCTAACGACCCCTTCTGATGGGCTGTAGGCAGGGTTTCGTCGGGGTTGTCGGAGGCAAAAGCGAGAGCCTTGATTGTGTTGTTTTGGGTTCACACAGTTCACGCAACAACGTCTGGAAATTAGGTTTTTAACACTGAGTCATGAACCGTTTAATTGTGATGCAATGTGGTCTCACTTAAGTGTGTGTGTGTGTGTGTGTGTGTGTGTGTGTGTGTGTGTGTGTGTGTGTGTGTGTGTGTGTGTGTGTGTGTGTGTGTGTGTGTGTGTGTGTGTGTGTGTGTGTGTGTGTGTGTGTGTGTGTGTGTGTTTACAGGCCATGAGGAGAGGAAGATGAAGCCTAAGAAAGAGAAGATGAAGGAAAGGAGAGACCGATGGCTCAACAGTAAGCACTCTCTCTCTCTCTCTCTTTACCCCCCCCCCCCCCCCTTTTTATAAAAGTTTTCTGCCTGTACTTTTGAAACATGAATCGGTTAAAATCAACAAAAATGCAAACATTTGAGGTCAATTGGTTCGAGGAAAAAATAATGAATTTGTTAGATCTTGACAGTCCCTCTGTTATGAGAACTCCCATCTGAGCTTTTCTATCGAAAGCTGGGAATATGATTTATTCATTTACTAATAGCTAATTATTCACATTCAAACTCTCTACTTAAAACATCATAATAAAAAGAATACCGGGATAGCCCCAAAAAGAGATCCCTGGCTTTTATTATCATTTCCCTCACGATTCTGAGAGCTGTAATCTGTATAAATTATCCATACAGTTACCAAAACGCAAGTTACAAAAAACCTAAAAATATTGTTTTTTCTCATTTCAAAAAGTTGTGTTTGCGATGGGGGTTCGTCCATCGTCTTCCTGACACCTTATTTAATTAAAACATAATTCAATTCAAACCTAATTAACACACAAAATATACCCCAAACGCCAGCTAATGCGTTTTTTTTTTAAAACGAAAGTCGTACGCGTGGGAAATGACATCCGCGGTTTCCCAGGACTAAAGGCTCAGTTATCGTTCCACGACGACGCAACGCATGGAGGGGTTACGGACCCCTTGCGTCCTTGCGGGCCCTCCTTGCGTCCACCGCAAGGGTGGGAAGTGCGCCTCCCAAAAAATTTAAGTGCAGTGAAGCAGCGAGGGCTGGGATTGGTCCGAAACCCCGCGCAGAACCACACCCGGTTCCCTCGCCCGGCAGAGAGCGACTGCGTGGTCATTGCGTTGGGTGGTCCTGGGCCGGGCTGAAGGTCTCTCCGTCTTACTCCCGGTCAGACACCACCCGTACACCCATCCACCCCCACCACCCCCACCTCCTCCACCAGCACCAGCAGCAACACTATCTGCTCTAATTGCGATCAGCCCTGTAATGCTATCTGCTGAGACAATCAATTCCCCCAGTAACACAAACCATATCCTCTTCATATCATTAGGCCTTAATGGCCCGGGCCCGTCTCTCGGCTCGTTCGCCATCCATCCCTCTCTCTCTCTCCTTGAGAGAGAGAGGGATGGCCAACGAGCCGCTCGCCCCGCTCGTTCACTCGCGCCTCTCTCTGTCTCCCTCTCCTCCTCTCTTCTGTAAATAACTTTTTTTCTCCCCCCCCTCCACTCTCCCCCTCTCCCCCCTCCACCTCCATCCTCCCCTCTCTCCTCCCCTCCCCTCCCCTCCCCTCTCCAGAGATCAGCTCCATCAAGCTGGCCCGGGAGCAGCAGGCGGCGTTGGCACGGCGACAGGCCACGCCCGTCGTGGGGGACATGAAGGCTCTGGCCGACGCCCTCCCGGAGCTCTCGGAGCTGATTGGCCCCGCCTGCGCCGCCTCCGACTCCGCCCGGCGCAACCGCAACCGCAAGAACAGAGTGTGGGTGGAGCCTGTGGGGGAGGAGGGAGAGAGAGGAGGGAGGAGGGAGAGAGGAGGGTGGGGGAGAGGGGGGAGGATGATTCATTTATTTATGTACAGGACAGTGCACTTTAGTCTACGTGTCTGTACTTGTGTCAGTGTTAGCTGGTAGACTAACCTTGCAGTCCTTTGCCAATATGTTAAGCTAGGCACAGGATGGCTAAAAATGAAAACATGTTAAAGAATACACACAGCAACAGATAACAACCGTATAGCATGACGCCAATAGACTCCATTAAAACATTAAAAAATACAACCACTCATACAAACCACCACAGGTCAGACCAACACTTAGCTTAAATGCCATCGAAGGTGTTCACATTTGTGATTGCTTAAAAGCCAGTCCTTAGGGCGGTGTGTGAAGGTATGGTGGGAGGGGCAATGTCTGATCTCCACTCGTAATTGGTTCCGTAGTTAGGAGGTTTCTCGCAGAGAAACATAATTAGCCAAAGGAGCTGGACCTAAGAGGGATGACACAGTCCCCTCTTAGAGCAGCCCTTGTGGTTCTGCTGTTCGATGTTTCTCGATGTTTCACTTCTAGAAGTGCAGAGTGGTGGGGGAGCCTTGCCATTGATAATGTCAAAAAAAATTGACATGCGTCAGTTTGTTTTCAAATATTTTCCCAGCTGAGCAATTTATATTTGTCATGGATGTAACCGTGGCGGTAAAGTTTGTGTTTTCAGTCCAAAACGTAATAAGATAGGCCGTAATGTTGTGCTATTCACCTGATTCCAGCTCGTCATACAGTATGTTAAGCGGGCAATGATCACAGCATTCATATGCTGTGATAGTCTTCAGGGGAAGAACACTTTTTACTGACGCAAATTTTTCTCCCTCTCCATCCTCCTCATGTTTGTGTCCTCCTCCTCCTCCTCCTCCTCCTCCTCCTCCTCCTCCTCCTCCTCCTCCAGGCCTGTGAAGAAGAAGCCGGAGCCCACAGACTTCACTCTGATGAAGCAGTCACAGAAACGTAAACTCCTGTAAGAGAGACACAAACACACACGCACGCCAAAACGCACACGCATACGCCCCCAAAACACACAAACACACGCGCGCCAAAACACACCCGTGCCAAAACACACACGCACCAAAACAAACACACACACACACACGCACGTGTATCGAAGTAAATCTGTGCCATCGGATTTTGAAAATAAATAGCCATTGAATTGTAAGCACTGAATATTTAATATATCAATATATCTTAATATATGAATATATCAACCGTTTTGCTCCAGCACCTTAACGTGCATCCGGTGCCGCAAAAGGAATACCCCCAATCCGAGTGATCGATGACGATACAAACGTTAAGTTTTAAGCTTGGGCATGTTTCGGCAAGCTTCAAACTATGTTGCAGAAAATGTGCAACAGCGCGCCCTAGGGTCACACTGTTTGGTGGCTTCTCTCCCCATAAAAAGCTACAGTCAGTGTTTAATGACTTTGATTTACCTTTGAGCATTTCCTATTATAAGCGACTGTAAAATTCTGTTTAGAATTAACGTTTGTATCAAGGAAGAAAGAACCAGCGAGTGACGCTCTTATTCCCGCTCTCCTAGCTTAAAGGTCGGGTATGGGATTTGCGAAACGGCAGCAGATTTTGAAAAGGCACAACTCAAATGGTCCTACCCCCCTCTCCTTCAACGCTGACTCTGACTCTACCCATTCCAAGAACATGGACGCGCAATCATGCACGAGCGCGATCACAGATGCGCGAGAGCGAGCCAGGCTAGCTAGGTTGGAGTTTAGGGTTGTCTTCTGGTGCTAGGTCCAAATGTGGATTAGCTAGTTAGCTAGCTCCAGTAGCTACCGCAGGATAACAACAAACAGAAGCTTGCTCTTGGTCACGAGCTTTGAGTACGTGCACGAAAGGGTCATGCGCGGGGAGGGGGGGGGGGGGGGGGGGGGGGGCGGGTATGACCGTTTGATTGACATACTTACACGTCCAATGCCACTGGGTGGTTCTGGAAATCATTGGCTGGAGTTTTTCGAGCCCTGCCCGTTCCACAGATGATTGACTTGTTCAATTTCCATGTCAATACTTCTAACTCAGTGGCTGTAAGTGGGTTATGATAAGGATTTCAAGTAATTTTGCAAAAAATGGCCAAAAAAGAGAACTCCATCCCCAACCTTTAACCACGATCTAGTATCTAGGATCGATTGCTCTTCCTTGGGTCCCCGGATGTTAACACTGAATTTTCACACATTGGATTTTGCAGCTGAATTTGGCATGTTGAATTTGAAGACGTTGAAAATATTTACGTTGAATTTTTTAACACTGAATATGATTTATTGAGTTAAATTCAGAGGCAAAAAATTCAGATACGTTATTTCAATGCATAAATATTCAGTGCTTCGAATTCAATGGCTTTTTATTTTCAAAATCCGATGGCACAGATTTATTTCCATACGCGTGCGCCGAAACACATACACACCAAAACACACACACGGACACGCGCGTCAAAAACACACACACACACCAAAACACACACACACACACACACCGAAACACACACACACACACACACACACACACACACACACACACACACACACACACCACACACACACACACACACACACACACACACACACACACACACACACACACACACACACACACACACACACACTCTAGAGGGCTGCACGGGCCTGGAAATTAAGCCCGTACCCGACCCGAACCGAGCCCGAATTAATAAATTAAAAACCAGGCCCGACCCGACCTGTTACCCGAAATGTTATTATGCAAAATGCATGTCATTTTCAATGACATTTAACAGCGCGACACTCGTCAAGCGGCTCGGACATTTAACAGCGCGACGCTCGTCAAGCGGCTCGGAAGTGAGACGACTCGGGAGGGAGAGAGAGAGAGGTGTGTGTGAGAGAGAGGTGTGTGTGTGTGTGTGTGTGTGTGTGTGTGTGTGTGTGTGTGTGTGTGTGTGTGTGTGTGTGTGTGTGTGTGTGTGTGTGTGTGTGTGTGTGTGTGTGTGTGTGTGTGTGTGTGTGTGTGTGTGTGGGGATTGTGGACTAAAGTGAAAACCTCTTCGAGCTGTTCGCGGTGTCCCGTGAGCAGCACTTGGTTCGATACGGCAAATAGTTATAGCCTTAGTTCTCAATTTGAGTGGTCAAACCTAGATACTGGTGTTAAATTTGGTTCCCTAATAAAATAATATTATTAAATATAGCCTATTTATTCAGCAAATGACAGTAACAAATGATTGTTTTGCAATAATACCTCCTTTACCGCGTCATGTACATCCTGATCCTGCCGATAGGAAATTATGATTTTTCGTTCTAAAAATGAATTTGATATATAGGTCACAATGTTTGTAATCACGCATAAACAAGGGCACTGACAGTCAGATATCTTTTGATAAAAACAAGATAAATATGAACAAGCCGTGTTACTTTGGACCCATACTCCCCCCGCCCTCTCCCCCCGGTATTTATAGAGAACACGTGAGAGATAGTGATCACAACAAAGAAAGGCTTTGTGTTAAATTGATAAACGATTTGTTAAAAAAAAAAATTAAAAAAAAAAAAAACTAGTTCGTCCGACCCGACCCGAGCCCGAAGTAATTAATTAAAAACCAGACCCGACCCGGCCCGTTACCCGCTCGGGCTCGGGCTACCAGCGGGCTCGGGTCGGGTAGCCATACTCTAACACACACACACCGAAACACACACACCCACCGAAACACACACACCGAAACACACCCATGCACACACAACACCGAAACACACCATACACACACACACCGAAACACACACACACACACACCACACCACACACACACA
This sequence comes from Melanogrammus aeglefinus, assembly GCA_900291075.1. Classification (NCBI taxonomy): domain Eukaryota; kingdom Metazoa; phylum Chordata; class Actinopteri; order Gadiformes; family Gadidae; genus Melanogrammus; species Melanogrammus aeglefinus. The sequence goes on along the minus strand of OLKM01000633.1, from coordinate 135,757 downwards.
CACACACACACACACACACACACACACACACACACGCACACACTAGTATTAGTAGCTAAGCGAGGAGACTACTGTAGCCTCATTAAGCACTTTGGTGTCAATTGCTTTTATTTGTATGATGTAATCTTTTACCGAGATGTTGTTGGTGGGTCGACTTTGCTCAAGAGGTAACCGAAAGGTTGCTGGTTCGATCCCCAGCTCCTCCTAGCTGAGTGTTGATGTGTCCCTGAGCAAGACACTTAACCCTAACTGCTCCTGACGAGCTGGCTGTCACCGTGCATGGTTGACTCTGTCGTCGGTGTGTCAATGTGTGTATTGACCGATGTATGTCGCTTTGGATAAAAGCATCTGCTAAATGCCCTAATTGTAAATGTAAAAAAAACGATCAGTAATTTATAATCTTTTACCGAGATGTTTTTCCGATTTAAGTTTTTGACAATAGTAACCGATCTGTGTGTATTCTTCTAAAATGTTCTCGATCTGAAGACCGCTTTGAACACGGCGTTCTCTGAGGGACTGTTTCTCAGGAATGAATTACACTGAATACAACAATAGAATAGACACTATGAACTTGTATTAGAAGAAGAGTTATTTACAACCCCAAAACTAACTCCTGTCTGTTTGCGTACGTCTCTCTCTGTCTCTATCTCGGTCTCTCGCTGTCTCCCCCCCCCCCCACCAGGGAGTCTGAGATGAGTCGGTTCGGGGAGGCGATCCGCTCCCTGGCCTCCCGCTCCAACCCCCTCGCTGACATCGGAGAGCAGCTGAGGAAGAGGATGAGGCAGCAGGAGGAAGGCCACCCGGGACCCTTATAGGACCCCCGCTGTGCCCCCCTCATCCCCCCCCCCCCCCCCCCCCCCCCCCCCCCCGGGGGGTGGACCGGGGAAAGACTGTCTAATCTCCCCCCCCCCCCCCCCCCCCATAGACTTGAAACAAGGAACAAACGCACACACAGGCCTCAGAAACAGGCTGACACAGAAGCACACACATGAGAATACACACACACGCGCACACACACACACATAGTTCTGTCCAACCCATCCCTCTTTTATAGAATCAAAGTGAGGACCACACACACACACACACGGTCCTACATTCACACACACACCTCGGACACTGGCCAAACCACACACATGGTAACACACACACAGACACACTCCTCCATGTTTCTGGCGTTCGATGGGGATTCGAATCCCAGAACCGGAAGTTTGCGACGCTCCCGGACGACAAATTCTCAGCTGTTTATTAAAGTACAATTCCGGCATTTTGAACATTACCTTTCTGGTTTATCTAGGATGAAATAGAGTGGTTAACACCGAAATTTCGAAAAATTGGTCCTGTCTCGAATGTTAATTTCGAATCACCCCTGCCTACTTCACAATGATGTTCCTTATCATGTATCGTAGCGAAATACAGTTTCTGTCTTGTTTTATTTGGCATTTTGTAAATCTGCATTTTGGAGATTAAACAGAAACTGGACGGGAACCGGAAAAAACAACAAACGGAAGTGTTGGTTGGTTGTATTCTTTTCGCTCGGTTCTCCGTATCAACAGTAAGGCTAGAACTGAGCGAAAAGGCTACAAGCAAGCAAACCCCCTTTCTGTTTCCATTTCCGGTCCGGTTTCCGTTTTATTTACAAAATGCAGAATTACAAAATGCCAAATAAAACAAGACAAACGTATTTCGATGTATTTCGCTCCGATACTTGATTAGGAACATCAAAGAACACCACTAACAACTCCATGAGGTTCACATTTCTGAAAACAAACGTTTAGGGGTGTTTTTGAATGCCCATAGCCAGCCATTGTGAAGCAGGAAGAAAATAGCGAAATACTCGGGACCAATATTAAAATTTCGCTGTTAACCACTCTTTCATCCTAGACAAACCAAAAAGGGGGCTCAGTGTTTAAAATACCGGAATTGTCCTTTAAGTGTGTTATGGTTGATGCGGGGGGGGGGGGGTGCAATAAACCGCTCCATTGGATCAAACGAAGACATTTCCTGCTGGTTGTGCCCCTGGTGTTACTGGTGGCACTGCTGCCACTGGGGTTAATGGTGCCACTGGTGTTACTGGTGGCACTTGTGTTATTGGCGTTACTGGTTGGTACAGCTGAGTACCATTTGGTGGCAGTCTATAAGAGTGGTCGCAGCCCTTTTTTTGGCCATTTTGTCGCGGCGTTTGCATGTTCTATGATGCGTTCACCACTCTTCTGTTTTCATTTGTTTAGAAAGATTGTTTCACTTGAAATAAATTGTGAAATGTTTTTATGGCAAAGGCACTGGGTTTCTGTCTTTACCGCGAGCACATTGACGACTGTACTCAAGATGCGACTCTAGAACTCCTCTCCCTCCTCCCCCTCCTCCTCATCTCCCTCCTCTCCTTCTCCTCCTCTTCTCCCCCTCCTCCCCCTCCTCATCTCCCTCCTCTCCTTCTCCACCTCCTCTACCTCCTCTTCTCCCTCTTACTCTTTCTCCTCCTCAAAAAAAAAACGACATAATAACAGGCTGCTCCGGTAATACACTCAAGTTCCGAGTTTTGTGTTCTGGTGATCATTTTTGCAGAATAGTGAAGTTTTTCTCAAGCTCTCGACTAGCGACTAGTGCTGCGGTAAAATTCCATGGAAACTTTGCACAAATTACAAAACCACATGTTTTAAAGTTGTATGGTCTTTTGAAATGCCCCAAACATTCAAGAGCGTTTGGGGTATAATTTTCTGTATTTTAATTATGACTATCGTTCCAATGTTTTTTTTTGTATTCTTTTTCTTTTTAGTTATCCACTCTACAGCACTTTGGTCAGTTTATGCTGCGTGTAAATGTGCTTTATAAATTAAACTACTGACTGATTTAAACTACTTACTAATTAAATGAATTACTTTATGAATTAAATCTACTTACTTTCATTACAATGTGATGGTTCAGCGCAAGAAAAAGCTAATCAATAGCAGCTACGGTGTTAGCGCGGCGCCATTAGCGGTCATCAATAATGCAGCTCGCCCCAACGCATCCAAGTGTCAAATTAAAAGAAACCGGAGATCAGTGTACGCAACTATAAATACTTTGACGCAAGGGCGGCTTGTTTTATTATCGAACCCTTTCACTTTTTTTTACCCTTCCCGTAACCGTCAGCGGTTTGCCCTTCGACGAGCGACGGAATCGATGAATTGTCCTGACAAAAGTTGAGCTATTTCGCTAATGTTACGGGGTGAATTTATATAAAGCATATTTTTTACATCGGACGCATTCCGTTGTTGGTTATTTGTGACTTTATTACATTTGAAAGTTCTAATAATTGTCCCTTCATATAAAACTATAGAAATCGTTTTTTTTATACTCATACTTTTTTATTGTAGAACATCATTTGTATTTTATTTCGAGATTTATTCAAAAGACACCTCCGGAACAGCACAATCTGTGGTCAAACAAGGGTATTGTGCTTGATCCGTTAAGAGTGGGTGAAATTGTACAAGGTTGAGTCACTTTAATCTTTGGTTACACCTGTACAGTGTTGCCACAGTCACCTTGAAAAAGTAATTAGATTACTGATTACTAGTTACTCATAATAGTAACTTAGTTACTTTACTGATTACTTGATTTTAAAAGTAACTAAGTTAGATTACAAGTTACTTTATTAGTTACAATTAGCTGCGACAACACCCCCTGCCGCCTCAAAATAAAAAATTACAACCAGTTTTGCCAATACTAACTGTATTGGGCCTGTCAAGAATTGCTTCCCCCCCTGTCAACAATTGTTCTCCACCCCAGTCAACAACTGGTCTCCCCCCGTCAAAATTCTGCGATGGGGAATTCGGGGGGGCCCATCATATACCTCTTGTATACAGGGCCCAGAATTAGGTGCTACAGCCCTGAGTGCACGCACTGACACACGGCTTTCAACCGTTTCCGCCAAATTTGAATGCATAGACAAAGTATCACCGCGCGCTTTACGGGGCGATCACCGGACGCAGCTCCGCACGCACGCAGCACCGCGCGATTCCGCCGCTAATAACTGGTTGCGCTGACTCTGGAGAGTCAAGGTCGACACTCGCCTCTGATAGTTTGAAGTCTTTGGAGACTTACGCTTCACACGCACTCTCACACAAACAGACTGACAGGCAGGCAGACAGACAGACACATACACACACGCCAATATATCGCTCTCAACGCCAATTGGTGGTCTGGTAAAAAAAATAAAAACGCACAGAGACTGATGAGTAACTTTAATCTCATTACTGGTTTGGAAATAGTAACAAGGTAGATTACTCGTTACTGAAAAAAGTAACCCGAGGCCACTTTTTTCCACTTAGTACCGCGTTACTAAGTAATAGAGGCAGTAACTGGCATCACTGCACCTGTAACCTTGGATAATGAGGTTTAAAGGTGATTGAAGAGTCAAGCTGGTTTATTGTCGTATGCACAAGAATTATAGCAGCAGTCGCTGGCAATGCTATTCTCAACAATGCGATATGAAAATAAAACTTGTCAGAGAAACATAAACTGGAATGAAATAATTGTAATAAAATAAAATGATAATGGCTGTAACCGAAATAGAATACTGGCCATGAAATAATTTGAATAACATAGAAATATAATGATTGCTGTAAACCAAATGGAATACTGGGCATGAATAACTTGAATAAAAATAAAACTTTAAAAGAAATAGAATACTGGGCATGATTTGAAATAACAATAAGATAAAAATATAATAACTAAATCAGTCAGATAACTACATAAAAAAATAAAAGTAAAATGTGAAATAATTATATTTATGCGTAATATGTACCAATGTAGGAGAGTTTAGTTGCTATTTAAAATGGACGTATAACCCCAGCGGTCTAAAGTCGACCTACTTGTTTCCTCAAAGGCATTTTTTAATTGAAGATGAATTTCCAGCTCAAGATAATGGAGTGTGTGTGTGTGTGTGTGTGTGTGTGTGTGTGTGTGTGTGTGTGTGTGTGTGTGTGTGTGTGTGTGTGTGTGTGTGTGTGTGTGTGTGTGTGTGTGTGTGTGTGTCGGGGGGTGTTCTCTGCGTCCCTCAAACCTGCGGTGCGGGTTCAGGGGGTCTTGTAGGAGCTGATGGAAGCGCTGTTTGAATGCACTTTATTTAATCTGCTGAGGCATTCCTTATTCAGGGGGTTCTCATCCAGTCAGGTTTGACCTGTGCGTGTGTGTAGGTATGTTTATGTGGTATGTACAGTGAAGAAAATAAGTATTTGAACACCCTGCTATTTTGCAAGTTCTCCCACTTAGAAATCATGGAGGGGTCTGAAATTGTCATGGTAGGTGCATGTCCACTGTGTGGGAGATAATCTAAAATGAAAAATCCAGAAATCACAATCTATGATTTTTTTAACAATTTATTCATGTGATACAGCTGAACATAAGTATTTGAACACCAACGCTAATATTTGGTAGAGTAGCCTTTGTTTGCAATTACAGAGGTCAATCGTTTCCTGTAGTTCTTCACCAGGTTTGCACAGACTGCAGGAGGGATTTTGGCCCACTCCTCCACACAGATCTTCTCTAGATCAGTCAGGTTTCTGGGCTGTCGCTGAGAAAGAGTTTCAGCTCCCTCCAAAGATTTTCAATTGGATTTAGGTCTGGAGACTAGCTAGGCCACTCCAGAACCTTGATATGCTTCTTACGAAGCCACTCCTTGGTTTTCCTGGCTGTGTGCTTTGGGTCATTGTCATGTTGGAAGATCCAGCCACGACTCATCTTCAATGATCTGACTGAGGGAAAGAGGTTGTTCCCCAAAATCTCACAATACATGGCTGCAGTCATCCTCTCCTTAATACAGTACAGTCGCCCTGTCCCCTGCAGAAAAACACCCCCAAAGCATAATGCTACCACCCCCATGCTTCACAGTAGGGATGGTGTTCTTGGGATGGTACGCATCATTCTTCTTCCTCCAAACACGCTTAGTGGAATTATGACCCAAAAGTTCCTTTTTGGTCTCATCTGACCACAAAACTTTCTCCCATGACTCCTCTGGATTATCCAAATGGTCATTGGCAAACTTAAGACGGGCCTTAACATGTGCTGGTTTAAGCAGGGGCACCTCCAAGCCCTACTTTTTAACCCTATCCCTAAATTGCGCGCGTTCCCGCGAGGGTAGTGGTGTCCCAATTGCTCTTTGCATGTAGGGGTAGTGGACATAACGAGGGGGAGGGGGTATGAATCTAGCCCTTCAGAGCGAGGGATTTCAGATGCTGACTCGCCGAGGGAGGGCCAGAGAAAATTTCCCAGAATGCTTTGCGTCACCATTTGCATACCATAGCAAACAGCAATGGCGGCCCCCGGACGTAACGTAACGCGTAGTCGCTTACGCGCCCGAACGTAAACGATGCAGTGACGTAGCAAGTGGTGTCCCAATCCCTAGGGAAGATTACAAGCCCTACCCCTTGTGGCTTCATTTCGAGGGTGAAGTGGTAGTGGATGAATTCTAGTGGTAGTGGATGAGGGCTAGTGGTTGTGAGTAGGGTGAACATTGGGATTGGGCCTTAGTGTATTACCAACAGTGACCACCAACGGTGGTCCCAGCTCTTTTCAGGTCATTGACCAAGTCCTGCCGTGTAGTTCTGGGCTGATTCCTCACCTTTCTTAGCATCATTGAGACCCCACGAGGTGATATCTTGCATGGGGCTCCACTCCGATTGAGATTGACCGTCATGTTTAGCTTCTTCCATTTTCTAATGATTGCTCCAACAGTGGACCTTTTTTCACCAAGGTGCTTGGCAATTTCTCCATAGCCCTTTCCAGCCTTGTGGAGTTGTACAATTTTGTCTCTGGTGTCTTTGGACAGCTCTTTGCTCTTAGCCATGCTGAATGTTTGGGTCTTAATGATTGTATGGGGTGGACAGGTGTCTTTATGCAGCTAACGACCTCACACAGGTGCATCTGATTCAGGATAATACAGTGGAGTGGAGGAAGACTTTTAAAGGCGGACTAACAGGTCTTTGAGGGTCAAAATTCTAGCTGAGAGACAGGTGTTCAAATACTTATTTTCAGCTGTATCACACGAATAAATTGTTAAAAAATTATAGATTGTGTTTTCTGGATTTTTCTTTTTAGAATATCTCTCACACAGTGGACATGCACCTACCATGAAAATGTCACACCCCTCCATGATTTCTAAGTGGGAGAACTTGCAAAATAGCAGGGTGTTCAAATACTTATTTTCTTCGCTGTATATGGGGTCGGCTTAGCTCAGGAGGTAGAGCAGTCGTCTTGTAACCGATCCCCAGCTCCTCCTAGCTGAGTGTTGATGTGTCCCTGAGCCAAGACACTTAACCCTAACTGCTCCTGACGAGCTGGCTGTCACCTTGCATGGTTGACTCTGCTGTCGGTGTGTCAATGTGTGTATTAACCGACGTAAGTCGATGTGGGTAAAAGCGTCTGCTAAATGGCCTAATTGTATGTGTATGTGTGTGTGTGTGCGTATAAGTATGTATTTGTATATATGTGTGTGTGTGTGTGTGCGTGTATGTATGTATTTGTATTTGTGTCTGTGTGTGTGCATTTGTGCGCGCGTGTGTGTGTGTGTTTGTGCGTGCGTATATGTATGAAAATGTGTATTTGTGTGTGTGTATATGTATATATAATAATAAATAAAACCTCAAGCAGTGATTAACGGGGTCAAAGCTAAATTAAAAGTCAAGAACACACTAATGGAAGATACATAAATATGACATATAATGAATGAAAGATGTTGGTAAAGGTGTTCCACTTAATGCAATTCTGTGCCTCGACTTTCAGGTGAGCTACAAAGCAATGGCCGAATGTCATGTTCAGCTTGTACTGCTATAATCGGGATTCAAACTCTCAACCTACAGGATCACCTGTACAAGGCATTATCCCATTGAGCCACTGATAAACCTGTACTACAGCCTCATTCACCTGGTCAAAATGTCTAAGATAAACACAACGTCCAGAAAGCTCCACGCACACAATGCTGAAGTGAAATAGTGAGGGGCATTGACAGAATGTCATGTTCAGCATGCTCTAATTAGGATTCGATCTCACAACCTGAGGATCACCAGTACACGGCATTAACCCGTTGAGCCACTGACATTCACAATTCACAAGTCGAATATGTCGATTGATAAACACACATCAAGAGAACTCCAAGCACACATTTCACAAGAGAATTAAGGGCTTTCTTAAAAGAGTACAGATCTGAAAATTTGCACTGTTCATGGTGTTCACCTACTGATAGCCGTATAACAAAATGGTCATGTAGGCAAAATGGGTTGAGACTGGACGTTTGGCTTTTCTATGAAATTGTGGGAAAAGTAAAAATTTTAAGGATGAAAAAGATGCATCTGATTTTAGAGATTAATATGATGAAATAATTTTGAGTCCAGGTCAATCTAGTAAGGAGAAATAAGTACCACAATTTCGGTTTATTAGTAGTGGGGGGTACTGGTATCCACCTGTTTTTATATACAATAACCAAATACTCATATAAGAAAAATGGGCTAACTGCTCCAACTTCATTGGCCAATATTTCTCAAATTGAACTAAGTAAAACAAATTCTGTTTGTTTGATTTTTGTGAGGCTTGGTCTAAAGATTTTATGTGGCGATTTTGGTGAATCTTTGATTTTTTTTTGCAGCCTGTGAATCTTTTTATCATGTTTAGCTTTAATGTGAATTTTACACCATAAGACCAGGTTTTATAAATGAGTCTGATTCTAGAGATTAATATTCTGAAATAATTTTGAGTCCAGGTGAATCTGTTGAGGAGAAATAATTCATGATTTTCTACAATAGCACCACCTTTGGGTGCAGTACCACAAATGTGGGTTCATGGGTAGAGGGGGTTATTGGTAACCATGCCTGAGACTTTTAAGAGTTTTCGGTGTATAGGCT
>OLKM01000633.1:116884-121884 GCA_900291075.1 Melanogrammus aeglefinus | reverse complement strand
TTGCGGTTGCTATGGGGACCGTGTCTGACCCCGGTGACCAGTCCATCCCGACTGAGGTTAATGATTTTAAGTGTAGGATGCCAATGTCCTTAAGCTGATGTGTCTATTTGGTCTGCCTGTCTTTAAGTAAGACTTTTAAGTACTGTCTCTTGTACTTCAATTGAAAAGGCATGTCCTCTTAATGTAAGGGAAAAGAAATCAAAGACTTATGGATTTAATAAATGTGTGAATATCAAACAGTGACAGTCTACACTTTGGAATGCTAAATACATGAGTTAAAAATTAACGTCATTCTACCTACATTGGTATTAGATAAGATAGATCAATATATAACGACTATTATTATTGTATTTTTTGTTCCAACAGCCCAGGAGCAGTGGAAAACCCAGGAAAAAATGCAATACAATAAAAATACAAAGTACTCATGAAAACAAAAGTAGACGCAAAAATAGACCCTAAAGTAAATGCTAAAATAAATGCTAAAGTAGAGACAAACAAAAAAACAGGGCAAACCAAACAGACAGTGTCAACAATAAAGTGTAAACTAAATGTAAACTGTAAACCAGTGAACCTCAATTAGCGGCCCGCGGGTCAGATCCGGCCCGCGGGAGCCATATGTCCGGCCCGCGCTGACCCAATGCATTCACATGTCATCCAAAAAATATATATATTATCATTTGCGCGGCCTGCTATATTTTGCCCTCAGCCCACACCGTCCACTTGACCGTTGACGTTACTGCGTGCATACGTAATGACGTGCTTCGCGCGTTTTCCACTTCACTTGCGTCACACGCCAGAAAGGTAACTAACTAAAACCTCTCTGTCTTGCTGTGTCTCTTAGAGAGGAAGGGAGAGACGTTTAGAGAGGGGAAGAGAGTGGACGTGAACACATTGATGTGGATGGATGGCACCAGACCCAATGCCCTGTTGAAGATACACTGTGCTGTTGCTATTTAAGTCCTTGTGTTCAGGGCTGCTGCACTGTATGACTGTTTGTTTGCTGGACTTTTTGTTTGCCGATGTTCCAGGGGCGTTTTAATAAATTAATATTAGGTTATTGACAACTTTTGTTTCAAGAGAGCATTTTTTTTACTGTGTGACTCCTTACAGAGGGTATTTTCAACTACTACTTATAATTATATAGTAATTGTATAAAAGGCTTTGACTTTTTATAGTGCCTGTCACTTTAACAGCAGTTAATACTCAGGGTATTACGTTTGTGACGATGTAAGTGCCTGTTACTTTGTTTCCTTTATTTATATAAATAAATCAAACAGAGCTGCAATCATAGTACAGAAAAAAGTCATACACAAAATATATACTCAGATCTGAGTATATATTTTGTGTATGACTTTTTTCTGTATTATGATTGCAGCTGTTTGATTTAGGCTTGCTATATAACTGTATATGTTGTTTAGCCTGTAGTTATTTATTTACTATGCTTCATAGAACTAAAGGTGTTTTTTTTTTACTGTTGTTTTATAGAAACTGAAAGACATTAGTACTTAGTACAGTATTTAACATTAGTACAGTATTTAAATAAACAAGGCTGAACATAATATAGTCTGAAGCAAGCTACGTCTCCTCCTCCTCCTCCTCCTCCTCATACCATTCTCATCGATGCACCATTCCTGGATGCTATTTAAACCTAATTGATGTAGCCCTCCTGCATTATCGCTAAAACAGTCATTATAATTGAAGCTAAATTTGCACATAAAAATGGCGAACTAGAAAAATAAAACGACATTTCGGCCCTTGGCATGACACGCTTGACCAAATTTAGCCCTCTGGAAAAACTAATTGGGGAACCCTGCTGTAAACCGTAAATTATAAAGTGTAAAGTGTATTAGGGTGAAGAAAGTTGAACCCTCTTTAAACTTTGACCTCTAGGTCTCACATTGTACTTCTTCGTCTCTCCCACAAGGAGAATTTTTGCTGACGCTTTTTATCCGAAGGGACTCACAACGGTTCAATCACCCATCCACACCCCGCGGACTGGACCCCTCAGGGTGCCAGCCAGCTGGTCAGGAGCAGTCAGGGTGAGGGGTCTCGCTCAGGGACCACCCCCACACCTCAATCAATAAATCAAATGCTCTGATCGATAAAATGAAAACGGGGAGGGGCTAGGGGGTATCCCTACTGCTTCCACAATCAGTCCGATGACGACATTAAGACACAAGTCAGTCTGCCAACTGTTAGAAAATGTTGGGTAAAGGAGAGAACGATGACTAAATGATCATTTAATAAAGAGATCAATAAACAAACCGATGACCCTCAGCTTTGTTAGTAACTCTCCTCGCTGTTCTGGCGAGATTCAAGATTCAATAGTTTTATTGGTAACATACACACACAAGAAACGCAGTGAAAGGAAAAGTGGCAGTGCCTGCAGAGATTGTGCAACGTTCTAAATATTAAAATATGATAACAAATATAATACAAATAAATACAAATATAATACAAATAAATACAAATATAATACAAATAAATACAAATATAATACAAATAAGCAATGAATAACAATTTGACAACAAATAACAAACAATAAAAAATAACAATTTTAACAATTTTGAAACAATTAGACCCATATAGAATAACAAATGGGTAACAGTTTATAAATGAGGTATTCTGTACATTAAATAGAATATAAGGATAATAAGGGTGGAGTCATATCCCCATGGCGACAACCAAAATGCCGACCCTTTGTTTTTCGTGAGTTTCCCGGGTGCTCGCTCTCAACCCGGTAATCCCTCGTCATCTGATCTAGCAATTCTACACATTTATCGACGTTTTAAAGAAAAACGACAAGTGCACTAAATTGATGGCAAAGGTTTTGTGTTTTTGTCCCTTTTTTTTTCCCTCTTCCTTCGATAATTTCTGCCGGATTATCGCTTTTTTTGTGCAAACTTTGGCGTTCCGAAGCGCTGACACTAAAGCCAGGCGGTGCGCACGGAGTCAGCGTTAAGTTGCCGACGTTTTTCTGCCCGTCTCAGCGAAGAGTCGTCGTAGTTTTTTTTTTGGGTTCTTCTTCACAAAGAGCTTTTTTTCTTCTTCTTTGGTGGTGTCAGCGGGGTCAACTGTGAGAGAGAGAGGGAGAGAGGGAGGGAGGGAGGGAGAGAGGGAGAGAGGGAGAGAGGGAGAGAGAGAGAGAGAGAGAGAGAGAGAGAGAGAGAGAGGAGAGAGAGAGAGAGAGAGAGAGAGAGAGAGGAGAGAGAGAGAGAGAGAGAGAGAGAGAGGAGAGAGAGAGAGAGAGAGAGAGAGAGAGAGAGAGAGAGAGGGAGAGAGGGAGAGAGGGAGAGAGAGAGAGAGAGAGAGAGAGAGAGAGAGAGAGAGAGAGAGAGAGAGAGAGAGAGAGAGAGAGACACACACACATGTGTGGAAGAAGGGTTTATATGAGGACAGGAATGTTGTTCTGATATTATTGGTCGAATTCCCTCCTTTTTATTTCCTTTCCTTTTATTATTAATATGTGTCATTTTTGTCTGTCGATTTTTTTTTCTCTCTTTTTTCTCTCTCTCTCGTCACAATCCTTGTTTATTTTTTATGACTGAGCTTTGGGGATGAGGAAGGCCGACTGATCCGCCGTGGGGGAGGGTGAAGGGGTGAGGGACGGGAGGGGGAGGGGCAGGACTGGGTGGGGGGGGGGCAGGGAGGGGGCTTGTGATGGGTGCTCAGATCTCCCTGGCAATGAATCATTTATCAGACTCAGGGATCCCCCTTCCCCCCCTCTTCCTCCTCCCCCCACCTATTCAATCCTCACCCCTCACCCCCACACCCTCCCCCTCTCTGTGATTTCCCGCTGCATCCTATCAGAACACAGGAATAAAAAGGCTGTCTCACACAAAATACGTACACACACATACATGCGCACACAAATGTACAAACACATAAATACGTACATAAATATGCATACACACACCGGACTCGCTCAGGCTCCCATACATACACACACGCACTTGCACAAACATACACACACACACGCATGCATACACTCACACACACACACACACACACACACACACACACACACACACGGTCACATGAGGACAGCCTGCAGCCGCACAACAGAGGACTGACAGGAGTGCATTTGTCTGTCTGTATATATGTCTGTGTGTGTGTGTGTGTGTGTGTGTGTGTGTGTGTGTGTGTGTGTGTGTGTGTGTGTGTGTGTGTGTGTGTCTGTGTGTGTGTGTGTCTGTCTGTCTGTCTGTCTGGGTGTGTGTGCGTGTGTTTGTGTGTGTATATCTATGTATGTGTTGTTATGGTCAGCTCGCGGACCACAACAAATGCAGCAGCCACACACAGTTTGGAGAAGTAAAGTAGATTTCTTTAACAAAAATGAACAAAAACTACGACACACAGGAATGATTAACCCGTGTGACCCAGGAGGACTACATGTTATCAGAGGCACACAGGGACACAGACTGGCCCAGCTTTTGTAAGAAGGAGTGATTGATGGCAGCTGCCGTCAATCACCAATCAGCCTCGTCTCCCAACAGCCAATCCTGTAAAACAAAACATAACCCTGCATGGGGCTGTAACAGTGTGTGTGTGTGTGTGTGTGTGTGTGTGTGTGTGTGTGTGTGTGTGTGTGTGTGTGTGTGTGTGTGTGTGTGTGTGTGTGTGTGTGTGTGTGTGTGTGTGTGTGTGTGTGTGTGTGTGTGTGTGTGTGTGTGTGTGTGTGTGTGTGTGTGTGTGTGTGTGTGTGTGTGTGTGTGTGTGTGTGTGTGTGTGTGTGTGTGTGTGTGTGTGTGTGTGTGTGTGTGTGTGTGTGTGTGTGTGTGGTGTGTGTGTGTGTGTGTGTGTGTGTGTGTGTGTGTGTGTGTGTGTGTGTGTGTGTGTGTGTGTGTGTGTGTGTGTGTGTGTGTGTGTGCCTTTGTGCGTGTGCCTGTGTTGTGTTGTGTTGTGTTGTGTGTGTGTGTGTGTGTGCGTGTGTCTGTCTGTATATGTTTGTGTGTGTGTGTGTGTGTATTCGTGAATGTGTGTGTGTGTGTGCGTCTGTA
>OLKM01000633.1:109384-111884 GCA_900291075.1 Melanogrammus aeglefinus | reverse complement strand
GATAGTCGATTATTATTGATTATAGATAGATAAAACTGGACTCCATTATATTATATTTCATTATACTAAAATTATGGATTATAATAGATTCATTAGTCTAGAGTAGTAGATTAGAGATTATACTAGACTTTAGATTCAATTATACTAAAATAGTAGATTATGATATATTATATTAGGCTATACTATAGTAAAGGGTCAGTTATAGTATAGTTATAGTATAGTTGTATCTTGTTGCTTGTGTACGCTGTGTTTTAATTTCTTTATTATGATGTGCATGTCATTGCTGTCATTGTGCTGCGGGTTCGATGCCCCACTGAAGTGGTCAGATCGCTGCTGCAGTTCCACTGTCGAACACAGGGGGTAGTGTCGACCTAAGAATCTTCGCGCATCGCCAGGGTTACAAATGCTATTAACTAATTAGGGGTTCGAGCAGCTTCTCGTCCCCTATTGTTTCTGTAACGGTTTTTTTTCCCTCAAATTATGTAAAAGTCATCCTGCAGCCTATACCGTAAATCGAAAACTCTTGACATTTTCAGGTATGGTTACAAATAACCCCCACTGCCCATAAACCCAAATGTGTGGTACTGCACCCAAAGGTGGCGCTATTGTAAATCATGAATTAGCCTTATTTCTCCTCCCCAGATTGACCTGGACTCAAAATTCTTTCAGAATATTCATCTATAGAATCAGATGCATTTATAACCCCACACCCCCCCCCCCCCCCCCCCTCCTCTCCCAGTCTTATGGCCTAAAAATGTTTACTTTTCCCACAATTTCATATTAAAGGTAAACATGATGAAAAGATTCACAGGCTACAAAAATAATCAAAAATTCACGAAAATCGCCACATAAAATCTTTAGATCAAGCCTCACAAAAATCATCGAACAGAATTTGTTTTATTTAGTTCCATTTGAGAAATACTGGCCAACAACTAGACTTATTTCTCCTTACTAGATTGACCTGGACTCAAAATTCTTTCATCATATTAATCTCTAAAATCAGATGCATCTTTTTCACCCTGGTCTTCTGCTCTAAAAATGTTTACTTTTCCCACAATTTCATAGAAAAGCAAAACGTCCACAGTCTCAACCCATTTTGATATTGTATAACTATCATACGGCTATCATTAGGTGAACACCATTAACAGTGCAAATTCTCAGATCTGTACTCTTTTAAGAAAGCCCTTAATTCTCTTGTGAAATGTGTGCTTGGAGTTTTCTTGATGTGTGTTTATCAATCGACATATTCAACTTGTGAATGAGGCTTCATGCAGTTCAGGAATGTCAGTGGCTCAGCGAGATGATGCTGTGTACTGGTGATCTTTAGGTTGAGAGTTTGAATCATGATTAGAGCATTATGAACAAGCTCAACATGACATCCTGTCATTGCCACTCATTTAAGAAACACAACATTGAACAGCACCTGAAATTCATCAGGCAATCAACAATACATTAGTTTCCAAGAATCGGTCTGCCAAGACACAGTATGGGGAATTTCTTCGTTAACCATTTTTCCTTCATAATTAACTGTCATATTTATATTTCTCCGCTAGTGATCTTGACTGCAAATGTTTAATTTCCAAAGAGATTCAAAGATTCAAAGATTTTTCAGGCTTTGAAGAAAGCCCTTAATTCAGTTGAGAAATGTGTGCTTTGAGTTTTCTGGATGTTGTGTGCTTATCAATAGACATTTTGACCATGTGAATGAGGCTGCAGTTCAGGTTTATAAATTAATCCCGTTAATCACAGTTTGCGGCTATATTTTAAAATTATTTGGTTTGAAGTCAATAACTATATATTTTACCTAATATTGCTGCTGAATTCCTTTATTTTCAATAACATTTTTCAATATCATTATAGATTATTATATTAGAGATGTAGATTACTACAAGATAACATTAGAGGAGGAGAATGATGGAGATATATGGAGGGAAGAGGAGGAGAAGAGAGGGGAAGAGGAGGAGGAGAAGAGAGGAGAAGAGGAGGAGAAGAGAGGGGAAGAGGAGGAGGAGAGAGGAGAAGAGAGGGGAAGAGGAGGAGGAGGAGAGAGGAGAAGAGGAGAAGAGAGGGGAAGAGGAGGAGGAGGAGGAGGAAGAGGAGGAGGAGGAGGAGAAGGATGGGGAAAGGAAGAGTGGAGGAAGAGGATGAGGGAGAACCGAAATCCAGATTAGCGGCCCTTTCAAATGGACAGCTCTGTCAGAGCTCTCTCTCTCTCTCTCTCTCTCTCTCTCTCTCTCTCTCTCTCTCTCTCTCTCTCTCTCTCTCTCTCTCTCTCTCTCTCTCTCTCTCTCGCTCTCGCTCTGTTGAGATTGAGTGGCCCTCCCTCCACCTCCTCCTCCTCCCCCTCCCCCTCATACTCCCCCTCTCCTCCCCTCCCCTCTGTATACCCACCCCGACACGCCTGCACATGCTGCACACTTGTAGAGTTGACGACGACAGAGTAGGAAGGAAGGCTGAGAGAGGATCAGTGTGACAGCACTTAGAGAAAGAGAGAGAGAGA
>OLKM01000633.1:38596-103596 GCA_900291075.1 Melanogrammus aeglefinus | reverse complement strand
CTCTTGGGGTATCAAACGTTTTTATTATTTCCTTCTTTGCTGACCGAGGCTTTTCCTTGCGGCTTCATGCCCGGTCATGTTGCGCTAAGTCAGGCTTAATGTTTCTGCTTTGCATTGTTTTTAAACCCTCAGACTTCATTCAGAACTTCAAACTTTTTTTTACGTCAACCTTGTTTTTTTTTACCTATCTATTTAAGTTTATTATTTCATTTTTATTGTATGACAATGTTTTTAAGGGAATCACTTTTCATACATGAGGCAGACTCAAAGTGCTTCACATAGAAACATTGTCATACAATAAATTAAAACAGTAAAATAAAATAGATAAGTTAAAGAAAACAAGGGCCAAGTTTAAAATTACATGCAATAAAATTATATAATAAAACAAAATAGATACGTAAAAGAAAACAAAGGCAATGTTAAAAAATGCATTGTAGAAAGTGCAATGTATTTATTTAGCAGAAAGCTAAAGCAAACATAAAAGTCGAGGCTAGGCGAGCCGGAGAAAAATAAAAATGGCTTCAGCTTCCACGGAGAAAACTAAAACTGTAGCGGACTGTAAACTTTTTTTGCCACGAAATTGCCAAGTATTGTATTCCTTCTCACTACTGTACTGTCTGTGTGTTTATGCATGTGTGTGTGTCTGTGTGCGTGTCTGTGTGTGTGTTTGTGTGTCTGTGTGTGTCCTCCTAGGTCGACCTGGGTCCGAGCCAGTGAGGAACCAAGAGAAACTGTTCCCCGGAGCAGGTGTAGAGGACGAGGTCATGAGTGAGTCACCAACTACACCTTTAAACCTCTACCGCTTTTTATATCTCTCTCTTGACACTGTCTCTAAAATTATTAATAATTATAAGCCACCCCCTCCAGCCCTTCTTACTTATTGTCGTACTAAGTTATAGTACTTTATCCTAGCTATCTCTGGTGTTAACAGGGGATGGGTTAACCTAGTGGTTCTTGGTGCTTGGCCCTTGGGTCTATGGACATCCTTACTGTACCTACAGAGATATATTGTTGTTTCTCTTTCTTCTGACAAATGGACTTATTGTAAGTCTCTTTGGGTAAAAGTGTCTGCTAAATGCCCTGAATCTTAATGTAAATGTAAATGTATTAATAATAATACATCAAAATAATTTAGAGTGCTTTTCTAAATGCTCGTAGACGCTTTAGAGAGTCAGTGAACACAAAATAAAATCATTTAATCGGAACGTAAATAAGTAAAAAAAAAAGATAAAATAGGTTCAAATAAAATAGGTATCAAAAAACTAAAAATTTTAAAAGGGGGAAGGGGAGAGAAGAGAAGGAGGTGCAAGAGATCTTGAAAAGGTGGGTTTTGAGGACCTGTTTAAATGATTAAGTACATATATATAATATAAAGATATATTTAATTTTTTTCCCCCAACTTTTCGTAGGGGAGGAAAATATGGGTGTGTCCCAATTATTCTTTCCGTTCTTTTTTTCCTCCTCGCCCCTTTTTTCACGGCGGGCTAAGCTTCTTATCCGGGCGGCCGGGCAGTTTCGGCGGGGGATATCTCAGCCAGTTTTGATGACAGATTCCAAAGCTTGACCCCGCGGCCCCCGACATAAACCTGTCCCCAAAGCCCCCCCCCTGCAGTGCGGTTTATTTGAGCCTCCTACCCCCCCCCACCTTTCCCTCTCTCCCTCCCCCCGTCTCCCTCTCTCTCCATCTTTCTGACCCCCCCTCTCTCCCCCTCTCACTCTCCATCTTTCGGGCCCTCTTTCTCCCTCTCTCTCTGAGAGTAGAAATCAGGCCTAACGCCACCCATTCACACGTTCATGCACAAATCCATCTGTTCATACACGCATTCAACCATTCCAACCACATTCACCTATTCATACACAAATTCACCCATTCATACACCCATTCCCGCATTTGTGCACAAATTCACCCAGTCATACACACTTCCACACATTCATACACAAATTCACCCATTCACACACCTATTCACACCCCGACGGCGGAGTCGACCCCCCCCCCCGTCAGGAGCAGTCAGGGTTCGGCGTCAGCGCTCAGTGACGCCTCCACAGTCGGGGGATCCAACTAGCAACCTTCCGGTTAGCAGCCAACCCGCTCTACCTCCTGAGCCGCGTGCCGCCACAGTCTCGCACCGGTGGAGCACGACGTCCGAAGCGTCTCGCTGTATGTTTTATTCACCGCGGGGAAAGCGCTCTGCTATCAATAAACGCTATACTTAAAATGATACGATCAATGCGCCCGAAACAAATAACCGATTTTAACGTTTGCGTTCTTACTCGATTTAAATTGTATTTATTCTGCACGGGGGAATTGAACCTGATAGCACATTTGGCACTTTGCCCTGGCTTTGCTAGCCCGCTGCCTTTGCCCCTGAGCAAACGATTGACACATTGACCTTCTTGTTTGCGTTGTTTCCCGGCAAACACTAGTAATCCATCTCCACTCTTTTCTCGATGGCTCTCTCAGTCCCCGACAGACCAGTAATCGCTGGTTTTCCCTGCTGCTGTGCTGGGCCTTAACTGGTATTGTGTGTTCATTGTGTACTCTTGTACTGGTTGTGCACTCTTGATGGCAAGCCATAGGCCATTCTAGCTATGTCGGCGAACATTGTGACGCACTGAGCCACACCGATACACATTGTCCACACCAATACATGGACGGTGCCACAAACACATGCTCATCTCCCCTCCCCTCCGCTGGTTAGATCAGTCTACCAGTCTACCCAGTGGACCGTAGCAAATGGTGCTCACCTGTCCGTCACACATCTAGGCGGACACGCCCACTTGTGATGTCAGAAGAGGCAGATTTTCAAAACGGCTTTTAACGGCTAATCACACTGAGTGTGATTAGCTGTTACAAGCCATTTTGAAAATAAGTCTCTTCCTGTGTTGTAGTGATGTCACAAGTGCGCGTTTCCACCTTGATGTATGCTGGATAGTTGAGCAACGTTTGCTACGGTCCACTGGGTATGCTGGTAGACTGATTCCTCCAGCGTGCGTCTAGGTGAACACGCCCACTTGTGATGTCACTAAAACACAGGAAATGGCACTTCTCTCTCTCGCTCTCTCTCTCTCTGTCTCTCTCTCAGTCTCTCTCTCCCTCTAGCTCTCTCGCTCTACATCTATGTGTACACGCCCATTTTCAAACGGCTTGTAACGGCCTATCACACTCCCACCTAATGGCACATTAGGGGACCTTTAAGCTACATAAACACTGCATATAGAAATCATATGCCTGTGTGTAACAGTCCCTAATATACATTTACAGTTACAGTTAAAGTTTCTGCGATTCCTGGTAAAAGTGTTTGCAGTCGGAGCTTTGTGTTTGAACCTTGTGTTTCTCCCCCACCTTGTTACAGACCTCTGAAGTTAATTCTGTGGTTCTCGACTGAGCACCAGGGTGGGCGTGTTAATGTGTGGGGGCGTGTCTTACCTTAAAGGGGTGTGTCTTACCTCAGGGGGGGGGTGTGACCCCTCCCCCTGTCAGGCTTTTGCTGAAGGATGTTATAAATGAGAATTTACATCATGTTCCAACCGGCTTTGGTAACAGGACATGGTGATCTGTGTTCCACAAATAGCGATAAGAATTTAAAAAAATAGGTACACTATTTGAATTAAAACTATGAAAAATAAGTCACACAAGTCCTTGGTAGAGGGTTTTATCACAGACCCAAGCTGCTGCCATTTTGATTTTAAAACGTCCTTCTCCTTTTACCCTAGCTAATGATAGCATTTTGTTTGGTATCAAACCCATGTCAAGTATATTCTTTTATTTTGTTGTTCGTCTTGCGTGTTAGACCAAAAACATTGTTGGTAAACTAGCCAGCTATTTGATTGTGGTTTTTTGAAGAATCAGCATTTCTAGATTAGATCTAGAAAGACATTTTTTTCGAATTTTACTAAAACTAATATTGCTTTTAACGGCACTTTAAACGACAACCGTAATCCCTATTTGTATTAGCTTAAATATTAGCAAGGGAACACACATCACCTGTTTAAAAAAAAAAACGCAAAGAGCGAAAAAAATAAAGGAACCTTTTACAAATTCTCCGTTCACAAAATCCTCCAACAAAGGCGTCGTAAGTCACTCAATCCCGCCGCCGCAGGTTCCAGCGGCGCCGACGTCAAGGAGAACCGCAACTCCCACAACCGCCGCTTCTCCAAAGACGGTGGCGGTGTTGGGGGTGCAGCAGGGGGGGCGGGGCCTGATGGCGCCCTACTGCCCAATGGGAAGCCCACCGGGGGCGGAGTCAACAGCAAGAAGCGCCCCCTGGAGGAAGGGAACAACGCCAGCTCCAAGTACCGACCGAAGAAGCGCAAGAAGGCGCCGGGGCCGGTGCTCCCAAAGAACGCGTTGATGCAACTGAACGAGATCAAACCCGGGCTGCAGTACAAGCTGCTGTCCCAGACCGGGCCGGTCCACGCGCCCGTCTTCGTCCTCAGCGTGGAGGTCAACGGCCAGCTGTTCGAGGGCGCCGGACCTACGAAGAAGAAGGCCAAGCTGAGCGCGGCCGAGCGGGCTTTGCGGAGCTTCGTCCAGTTCCCCAACGCGTCGGAGGCTCACCTGGCAATGGGACGCACGCTGGCGGTGCACACAGACTTTACGTCGGACCACGCAGACTTCCCCGACATGCTGTTCAATGGGTTCGAGACCGCCGCCGTCGCCACGCCGACGGACGACCCCTTCCAGTTCCACCTGCCAACGGCACCCGGAATCAATGGTTCCTTGGGCGCCGAATTCCCCTCCCCGGTTGTGAACGGACAGATTCTGGTGGGTGTTGGCGTCACCGGCTGCGGAGTAGGCGGAGTCACGGCAGTGGCCACGCCTGCCTTCACTCCGCCCTCGAGCGCGAAGAACCCAGTGATGATCCTCAACGAGCTACGGCCGGGTCTGAAGTACGACTTTGTCTCGGAGAGCGGCGAGAGTCACGCCAAGAACTTTGTGATGTCGGTGGCGGTCGACGCCCACAGCTTCCAGGGCTCCGCCCGGAACAAGAAGCTAGCCAAGGCGCGCGCGGCGGCGGCAGCACTAGCGGCGCTGTTCAACGTCCAGCTGGACCAGGCGCCGTCACGGCAACCGATCCCCAGCGAGGGGCTGCAGCTGCACCTGCCCCAGGTACTGTGTTGTGTGTGTGTGAGTGCGTGTGCGTGCTATCTTAATTAACATCACCACTGAGTGCAATTCAAACAGCAGCATCGATTATACACGTCTTTCCCCTGGCGGCCGGTGTCAGTTAGCGATCCGAGACTGAAACCTTCACAATCTAACACAAATGAGTATGATGAATATGTGTATGAATAGGTGAATGTGTGTATGCATGGGTGAATGTGTGTATGAATGGGTGAATGTGTGCATGAATGGGTGAATGTGTGCGTGAATGGCTGAATGTGTGCATGAATGGGTGAATGTGTGCATGGATGGCTGTGTGATTGTGTGTATGAATGGATGAATGGGTGCAATAATGGATGACTAGGTGTAATAATGGGTGGATGTGTGTATGAATCGGTGATTATAAATGAAAAAAAAAGTTTTAAATGGGTGAAAGTCAGGCAATATTGTACAGCGCTTGGGATAAAAGCACTATATGAATGCAGTCCATTTTGCGTGAACGTTTATCGTGTTATACCGTTTCCGAACTCTCTCAGGTCCTCGCGGACGCCGTGTCGCGTCTCGTCGTGGACAAGTTCAGCGAGCTGACGGACAGCTTCACCTCGCCCCACGCACGGCGGAAAGTTCTGGCCGGCGTCGTCATGACGACGGGTACTGTCTTGTGTTATTTTGGTTTTTCTTTTTCCCCGATCACTTCCTTTTAGAATTTTTGTCGGAAAATGCAAGAATTATAAAATTTAATAGCAACGATTTTAAGGTTCTGTATGGTTCGATGTTACAGCATGGCCACGAATCCTATGAATAAATATCGGACGGCAATAAATCGATATACTGTAAATTGTAGTTTCAGTACAATTTTTTTCCGTCTAAACCTGTAATCAATCACATCAATCGCTTAATTCCGGGGATTTCCGTGAATTTACAACAAAATCCAAAAGAAATCACTGACCTTTGTCATTCCATTCTGTAGATGTCCGTTGAAATCCGTTACAAATTAAAAATTTCAGTCTGATCATTCACTCACTCACACAGATACACACAAAGATAGACGCTCAAGTCACTTAACCCGTTCCCGTTCCCGTCCAGGCGCGGATGTGAAGGAGGCGCAGGTGATCTGCGTTGCCACGGGAACCAAGTGCATCAACGGCGAGTACATGAGCGACCGCGGCCTCGCGCTGAACGACTGCCACGCTGAGATCGTAGCACGCCGATCACTGGTGCGGTTCCTGTATGGACAGCTGGAGGCCCTGCTCAGGTGAGACACACACAGATACACACACAGAGACACACACCTGTACGGACAGCTGGAGGCCCTGATCAGGTGAGACACACACAGATACACACACACAGATACACACACAGAGACACACACAGAGACACACACAGATACACACACCTGTACGGCCAGCTGGAAGCACTACTCTGGTGGGTGCACGCATAGACACACACACACAAAGAGACACACAGATACACATATACATGCACACACATTCCAACACAGATAGAGACACCCACACATATACATACACACACACACACAAAGATTCACATAGAGACACACACACAGAGATACAGATGCACACACATATACGTACACATACACACATACACACACGCACACACACACAAACACACACACACAGATACACATGGTCCCTCATACGGCAACTCCTCACAAGAGGAAGGCTTTTAATACACCCAAATACTTTACCCAGAAAGTGAAGGACATCAGCTCCTCTTTCATCCCTGCCTCCATCCTCCCTCCACCAATCCCTTCCTCCGTCTTTACCCAATTTAGCCCTCTCACCTCTGACGAGGTCAAAGGAATAATAACATCTAACCATGCCACCACCTGCCCCCTTGATGCTATCCCCTTTTCTCTCCTCCAGGATGTCTCAAGCGACATTCTGCCATTTCTCACCTCACTTATGAACTCCTCCCTCACTTCAGGCATTGTTCCAGCATCCTTCAAGACTGATAGAATAAAGCCTCTCCTCAAAAAACCAACTCTTAATACTGCCGACATCCAGAACTACAGACCGGTACCTTCCTCTCTAAAACACTGGAACGAGCCATTGCTAACCAACTGTCCTCCTATCTCTAATCTAACAACCTGCTCGACCCTCACCAGTCAGGCTTCAAGAAGGCACACTCTACTGAGACGAATCTCCTCGCGGTGACTGAGTTCCTCCGTGCTGCCAGAGCCTCTACCCTCTCATCGGTTCTCATTCTCCTCGACCTGTCTGCGCAGCATTTGACACGGTGAAACCACCAGATCCTCCTTACCAATCTTGCTGAACTTGGTATCGCTGGAATTCTGCTCTTTCTCTGTTTCACATCCTACCTTGATGAAACCGCACCTATTCAAGTGACATTGAATGGCTCCTTGTTCCAACACCTTGCACGCCTTCTGAAACTGGGGTCCCCCAAGGCTCTGTACTGGGGCCTCTTCTGTTCTTCCTCTATACCAGATCTCTGGGCTCTGTAATTGCGTCACATGGCTTTTCTTATCACTGCTATGCTGACGACACTCAGCTATTCCTCTCTTTCCCCTCATCGGATAAAGCCCTGATTGCAACACGCATATCGGAATGTCTGGCGGACGTCAGCACCTGGACAACTGCCCATCACCTGAGGCTTAACCTCAACAAAACCGAGCTCCTCCTAATCCCAGGGAAAGATTGCCCACACATGGACTTACTGGTCACCGTTGAGAACATCACTGTATCTCCTTCTCCAACTGCCAGAAACCTCGGTGTGGTATTGGACAATCAGTTATGCTGCACCGCAAACATCACTGCGGTGGCCCGATCCTGCAGATTTGCACTTTACAACATCCGCAGAATCCGGCCCTTCCTCACAAGGGAAGCAGCTCAGCTTCTAGTTCAATCACTGGTCATCTCCCGCCTCGACTACTGCAACTCACTCCTGGCTGGACTTCCTGCCTCTGCGATTAAACCTTTGCAGCGCATCCAGAATGCGGCAACGCGCCTCGTGTTTCAACCTTCCGAAGTTCTCCCTGTGTGACCCCCTCTTTCCGGGACCTCCACTGGCTCCCTGTAGTAGCTCGCATCAAATTTGAGACGATGGTACTGGCATACAAGGCAGTCGATGGAACTGCCCCTGCCTACCTCCAAGCATTGCTAAAGCCACACACCCCAGCTCGATCGCTCCGCTCAACTACCTCAGCTGGACGTCTGGTACCGCCATCGCTAAGAGCTAACAAAGGTCTTTCAGCAAAGTCACAACTCTTCTCGGTTTTGGGACCTCAGTGGTGGAACGAGCTCCCTGCCGTTCTCAGGACCGCAGAGTCGCTAACTATCTTCCGAAAAAGACTCAAGACTCACCTGTTCAGAGTCCACCTCGACTCTGCATAGCCACCCTCCCCCCTCTGGCCACCATTGTACACTGTATTGTATTGTGTTGTATTGCATTGTATTGTATTATAGTACTTATGAAGCACCTATGAAGCAACTTCAGTAGCTGCTATCATTGCTGTAACACAGGGAATTGGTGAGCCTAGGGATTGTTGTACTTGCACTTGGTTCTATGAACATCCTTACTGTACCGATAGCGATATATTGTTGCACTTCTTATGACAAATGTACTTATTGTAAGTCGCTTTGGATAAAAGCGTCTGCTAAATGCCCTACATGTAAATGTAAATGTATTGTATACCCACAGTCACTCACTCACTCACTCACAAACTTACTGTGTGTGTGTGTGTGTGTGTGTGTGTGTGTGTGTGTGTGTGTGTGTGTGTGTGTGTGTGTGTGTGTGTGTGTGTGTGTGTGTGTGTGTGTGTGTGTGTGTGTTTGTGTGTGCTTACGCCTGCTTGTGTGTGTGTGTCTGTCTACATGTGTGCGTGCCTGCTGAGTGTATGTGTGTGTGTGTGTGTGTGTGTGTCTGTGTGCATGCCTGTATGTGTGTGTATGTGCACCTGTGTGTGTGTGTGTATGTGCACCTGTGTGTGTGTGTGTGTGTGTGTGTGTGTGTGTGTGTGTGTGTGTGTGTGTGTGTGTGTGTGTGTGTGTGTGTGTGTGTGTGTGTGTGTGTGTGTGTGTGTGTGTCGTCAGCAGCAGCAGCCCGTCCCAGCAGGCGTCGGTGTTCTCCCGCTGCGGCGCGGCCCCCGGCGTCAGGCTGAAGGAGCAGGTCCAGTTTCACCTCTACATCAGCACCTCCCCCTGTGGAGACGCACGCATCTTCAGCCCCCACGAGGCCAGCGTGGAGGGTCAGTGGGGACCAGCACACACCAGCACAACACCAACAGTACACCACACACCACCACCACCAGTACACCTCACACCACCACCAGTAAACCCTACACATACAGATCCAGTACACCATCAGTGTGGAGGGTCAGTACACCTTACAGCATCACCACAACCAGTACACCACCACAACCAGTACACCACCACAACCAGTACACCACCACAACCAGTACACCATCACAACACCACCACAACCAGTACACCACCGCAACACCTCCACAACCAGTACACCATCACAACACCTCCACAACCAGTACACCATCACAACACCACCACAACTAGTACACCACCACAACACCACCACAACTAGTACACCATCACAACACCACCACAACTAGTACACCACCACAACCAGTACACCATCACAACCAGTACACAATCACAACACCACCACAACCAGTACACCATCACAACCAGTACACCATCACAACACCACCACAACCAGTACACCATCACAACCAGTACACCATCACAACACCACCACAACCAGTACACCACCACAACACCACCACAACCAGTACACCACCACAACCAGTACACCACCACAACACCACCACAACCAGTACACCACCACAACACCACCACAACCAGTACACCACCACAACCAGTACACCACCACAACACCACCACAACCAGTACACCACCACAACCAGTACACCATCAGAACACCACCACCACCAGTGCACCTCACACCACCACCACAACCAGTACACCACCACAACCAGTACACCATCAGAACACCACCACCACCAGTGCACCTCACACCACCACCAGTACACCTCACCCTCCCACAGCCACAGGGCGCCTCACGATACGATACGCGTTACATGGCCTGACATAAAGACTGACATAAATGCAAAATAAATTCTCAAAATATATATTTTTTCTTTTTTTATGGGAATATATTACATCGATACTTTGCACCAGTTTATCGACTCTCGTATCTCACAAAGAAAGGCGAGGATACATCGCTGTATCACGCTTGTAACGGCTCATCACACCCACACCTGGTGCATAATATCAAGACTTTTCAGCAGCTAAAATAACGCTGAAAATAAATAACAAAAAGCGACCCAAAAAAATTATCAACGTCCGCTTCTCTGCGTGAAAAAACACCGTCCACATCAAAAGTACACCACTCCTTAACCCTGTCCTCCACCCACTGTCCGGTTGTCCCCAGACCAGGGGGACCGACACCCCAACAGGAAGGCCCGGGGCCAGCTGAGGACCAAGATAGAGTCCGGGGAGGGCACCATCCCGGTCCGGACCAGCAACACCACCCAGACCTGGGATGGGGTGCTGCAGGGGGAACGCCTGCTCACCATGTCCTGCAGTGATAAGATCGCCAGGTGGGCTCTGTCAAAATAAAAGCCCCTCTGTGGTGCGGTTTAGGGTTGCGTGTTTCGTTTACATTTCTTTGTGTGTGACCGTGAGTATGAATGGGTGACCGTGAGTATGAATGGGTGAACTTGAGAATTAATGGGTGAACGTGTGTATGAATGGATGAACGTGTGTATGAATGGGTGATCGTGTGTATTAAAGCGTGTTTTAAATTGCAAACCGGCCTCGGTTTGTCACGCTGCAATCACAGAGCCCCCCCTCCCCCTCCCCTCCCTAGGGGCCTCAAGGGGCCCCTGAGGGCCTGATTGCATCCCTGGTTAACCAGCAGGGGGCCGGGTTGGTTGCCGAGTGGAGAATTACCTATTACATGAGAGAATTACCGCTTAAACACTCGTTGCTGCTGCCATTTTACTATATTTAAAAACTTTATCAGATTTGTTTTTTTGTGGATTTGTTTTTTTGTGGATTTATCCACGCTGGTACTCTTGGCGCAATTTGATTTTTTGTTTTTTTTAGGGGTCCGAGCAGCGAAGCTGCTTGTCCCCTATTGTTTCTGGAATGTTTTCTTTTTTTTTCAAATTATGTAAAAGTCAGACTGCAGCCTATACCGTAAGTCGAAAACTCTTGAAATGTTCAGGTATGATTACCAATAACCCCCACTGCCCATAAACCCGAATTTGTGGTACTGCACCTAAACGTGGCGCTATTGTAAAAAATCATGATTTAGGCTTATTTCTCCTCACCAGATTGGCCTGGACTAAAAATTCTTTCAGAATATTAATCTCTAGAATCAGATCCATTTATAACCCCCCAATTTTTACTTTTCCCACAATTTCATATTAAAGCTAAACATGATAAAAAAAGATTCACAGGCTACAAAAATAATCAGACTCAAAATTCTTTCATCATATTAATCTCTAAAATCAGATGCATCTTTTTCACAATGGTCTTCTGCTCTAAATATGTTTACTTTTCCCACAATTTCATAGAAAAGCCAAACGTCCACAGTCTCAACCCATTTTGCCTATATTACCATTTTGTTAGTGTATAACTATACCATATGGCTAATATTAGGTGGATACCATTAACAGTGCACATTTTCAGATCTGTACTCTTTTAAGAAAGCCCTTAATTCTCTTGTGTGCTTGGAGCTTTCTTGATGTTGTGTGCTTATCAATCGACATTTTCACGATGTGAATGAGGCTTCATGCAGTTCATGTCATATTTATATTTCTTCCGTTAGTGTCTTGAATACAAATGTTTAATTTCCCCAGAATTTCAAAGATTTTTCAGGTAAATGCTTTGAAGAAAGCCCTTAATTTACTTGAGTATGCTTTGAGTTTTCTGGATGTGAGTATGAGCGGTTAACCACCGCTCGCGTGGTTATATATTTTTGTTGAATTTCAAGTATGTCGGAAAAGTGCTTTAGATAGATAGGTAATACAACTTTATTAACCCCCTGGATGGGAAATCCCTTCGTTACAACAGCTCAGCCGCAGTGGAAAACACAGGACAAGATACAATACAATATACAAAGAACTTAATGTTAATAGCTAAAGTAAAGCCAACAGAACAAACAAAACAGACGGTATAAACAATATAAAGTGTACATTTAATTATAAATGATACTTTGACGTGTATACCTAAGATTAATTTCACGTAGGGTAACTCTTAGCTTAGCTTACTGGTAGCTTAGCTTAGTGTTGGCTCAGTAGCTTGTTATCTAGCCCTAACACCTCTCTCCCCTCTTCTCCCTCTCCTCTAACCCCGCTCTCACTTCTCTGCTCTACCCTCTCCTCCCCCTCTCTTCACTCTCCCCTCTGCTCTCCCCCCTCTCTCCCCTCTCTCCCCTCTCTTCCCTCTTCCCTCTCCCCTCTCTCCTCCCTCCTCTCTCTCCCCTCTCCTCCCCCCTTCTCCTCTCTCCCCTCTCCTCCTCTCCTCCCTCCCCCTCTCTTCACTCTCCCCTCTGCCCTCCCCCCTCTCTCCCCTCTCCACTCTCCCCTCTCCTCTCTCCTCTCCCTCCCCTCTCCTCCTCCTCCCCCTCTCCCCTCTCCTCTCCCCTCTCTCCTCCCTCTCCTCTCTCCCCTCTCCCCTCTCCTCTCCCTCTCTCCTCCTCTCTCCTCTCTCTCCTCCTCCCCCTCTCCCCCCTCTTCCCCCTCTCCTCCCCTGTCAGGTGGAACGTGGTGGGCTTTCAGGGCTCCCTCATGAGCTACTTCACGGAGCCGCTGTACTTCTCCAGCCTGATCCTGGGCAGCCTGTACCACGCGGACCACCTCTCCAGGGCCATGTACCAGAGGATCACCGACATAGAGGACCTGCCCAGCCCCTTCGCCCTGAACCGGCCTCTACTCAGCGGTCAGCCCCCACACCACACCGTACACAGAAGACACAACGTGCAGAACCCAGAACGCACACAACACAGAACACAACACAGTACAACACACAGACAACAGAACATTGAACACTCACCGCGCAAAACACAGAACACACAGCGCACAACGCACAACACACACCACACACAACATACAACACACTGCACACCGCACAGAACACCGAACATACAACACACGAGGCGACAAGGAGTCCACGGAGCGAAAACGATCGCGTTATATCACCAAAGTCACCAAAAAGCTAAAGTGAAGCTTAATTTAAGTTAGAGTTACTGGTAGCTTAGCTAACCGGTTTTATGCCTTCACGCAAATTATCTCGTAAAACTTTTCGATTCCTTTTTTTCATTTTTTTCCTTTCTGAAAGACAGAGGTAGATGTTTTCCAACCTCTTCAGTTATCCTCGCCGACAAATCACTTCACAAACTAAATAACTCAGTCGATTCCAAATAATCCCCGCACCCCCTCTCCTTCCCCCCCAGGTATCAGCAACGCGGAGGCCCGTCAGCCGGGCAAAGCCCCCAACTTCAGCATCAACTGGACGCTGGGCGACCAGGGCCTGGAGGTGATCAACGCCACCACAGGGAAGGACGACTTGGGCCGGCCCTCACGCCTCTGTAAACACGCCCTCTACGGACGCTGGGTCAACCTGACCACCAGGGTGGGCGCACATCCCCCCACACGTATATTTTTAATTTTTTTACGGGACAGAAGATACAGAAACAAACAACTATAAAGACATATGGACACATAAAAGACAAAGATACACCAACAAACAACAACAGTAAAGACATATGGACAAACAAAAAACAAAGATATACCAACAAACATTAACAACAGTAAAGACATATGGCCACACAAAAAACAAAGATAAACAACAAACATTAACAACAGTAAAGACATATGGACAAACAAAAAACAAAGATACATATACAAGACGTATAGACACAAACAAAAAAATTCTCTCCCAAATCCTTCTGCTATGATATCTTCAATATTGAGATTCCTCAACCGTCCATTCCTTTCCTCTCCATCACTCCTCTTTGTTAAGCTCGGTGTTTGTTATTTGTTTCATGATTTAGATTCAGATTTTACATTAGGGGCGTTTAGCAGATGGTTTTATCCAAAGCGACTTACAATAACAATATCGGTCTATAGAAAGAGAAAAAAACATACATCGCTGTCGGTACAGTAAGTGCCTAACTCTAACAACCCCTACGTTAACCCATTCCCCAGCTAGGATAAGATGCTACACGATGCTATGTATTTTTTTAATTGAAAGGACGTACAATGTACAATAGGTGCGTACACTAAATGCATGGATACAACATGTAATAAGTGCGTACCAGTGGCGGCTGGTGGTTTTTTAAGTGAGGGAGGAAGGACTGCGCACTTGGTTGCTATAAGTGGCGTATGGTGACATAAGTATGTGACTCAAGTTAATTCAGGATGTTTTGGTGTACTACATAATAGAAGGGAGGGATAATTATGTGAATTGATACAAATCCACCAGGACTTTGGACTTTGAAAGCTGGTGGGCAGCATGTCTTGGACTACAAGGGCAGAAGGAAAGGACGCAAAGCCGATCAGTCAAATCAGGCCTACTCTTTGTAAAACTAAATTAAAAAATAGGGGCCTATTTTTGACCTCAACGACTGAAGCTATTGGTTGTAATTTGGCTTTGTTTATTTTCAGCGACAATTGTTTAAAAAAAATGAAGACACAAGACCAAGAAGTGATGCCACTTAAGATGCATCATGCTCTGAATCAATCACTAGCATCCTTTCCACATTATCAAACAGAATAACAAACAATTAAAAGAACAATAAGAACATTATTTCACAACTATTTTAATGGACGGTAAGCCTAACATTGTTTGAGGCAAATGTGGATGTTAATGGATGTTTCAGAATGTTGGTCATGGTGTTGAGCCGATTAAGATTGAGGGGCTTCAATTTATAGATGCTAGTCAATCCTGCTCGCGGGCTCCGCACCTCAGCCGCGGGCAGCCGGTCACAAGCTCCGCAGACCAGCCGTGGGCAGCCGGTCACAGGCTCCGCAGCCCGGAGGGGGCGGCCCTGCCCAGCCCTTGGCAGCCCTGCCCGGCCACGGGACTCCGTGGTCACGGGCTCCGGAAACACCAACATAAGCGAACAGAGCCGCACTGTACCGCAATGAACAGTAGCGCACAGCTCGGTGGAAATGAGGCATATTGGTTCTTAGCGCAGGGCTCAGCCAGGGCTCCAGCCCATTCGTGATCCCTTAGCTAGTCGCACCAACTCAGAGATCGACTTTCCTCCTCTCTCCCATTGAACCCCATTTTATCCACCGGCCGCCAACACTTTCTGGAAAATGGGAGGCTGAGGGAGGAATGTCCTCCCTGAAGTAATTGTCAATAGGCGATAGGGGTTGCTAATGTCCCTTTACCCAGGGAAACAAACATTACATATACAAAGGTATTAAAGTAGTCATAATTAAGGGCATTAATTCATTACAGTAGTCTGGGAAATCTACATTTTCTATTCTCAACAATGTTAATGAGGATCTTCCTCCCTCTCCTCACTCGAGAAGCCTCCACTGGTGCATACATGAAGTATGCACCAGGCGTCATTTTACCCGAATTTTTTTGGCGGTTTTCTAAGTTTTTCTGGCATTTTACTGGCATTTTCTGGCATTTTTGCAGCATTTTCCCATCTGTTTTCCTTCAAACTCTCTTTCTCTCCCCTTCCTCCCTCAGCTCTCCACTGCGCTGCGGATCCGGACGGGCACGCCGGCCACGTACCATGACAGCAAGCAGGCGGCCAGCGAGTACCAGGCGGCCAAGCAGGCGCTCACCAAGGCCTTCCACAAGGCCGGGCTGGGCGCCTGGGTCAAGAAGCCCACCGAGCAGGACCAGTTCACCCTCGCCACCTGAGCCGACCACACAGACTCTGCACTCCGGAGCTCCAGACTACGAACTTTAAAGATTTATTTTTGCATTTTTTATGCTTTATGATAGAGTGGGATCGAGAAGAAGGTATGGGAGATGCAGAAAATGACTACGGGCAGGATTGGGACCCGTGTTGCTGTGTTCA
The DNA here is from genome assembly GCA_900291075.1 of Melanogrammus aeglefinus. Taxonomy (NCBI): domain Eukaryota; kingdom Metazoa; phylum Chordata; class Actinopteri; order Gadiformes; family Gadidae; genus Melanogrammus; species Melanogrammus aeglefinus. The sequence goes on along the minus strand of OLKM01000633.1, from coordinate 87,419 downwards.
GGACTGAGGCTATATGGGACTACTGAGAGACTACTAACTTTAAAGATTTATTTTTGCATTTTCATGCTTTATGATAGAGTGAGATCGAGAGGGAGTTGTGGGAGATAGAGGAGAGAAAATGCAGCGAAGGACCATAAGGATTGGAACCCGGGTCTCTGCATTCAGGACTGAGCCGTTATGGTACGCGCTCTACCTGCTGAGCCACCGGGGCCCCCAAGAGACTACTGACTTTACGTCTTTGTGTCTTCGCACAGCTCGTCGTGTCCAATTCCAACTAACGATTTCTCTGGGAATACCGATTCATCGGGAGACTACCGATTTATCTGGGACTACCGATTTATCCGGGACTACCGCTTTCTCTGGGAACTTACGAATTCTCGGGACGTGGAAGAAATTAATAATTGTGTTTTCGGGTTGAAGAGTTCTGGAAAAAATTACAGAAAATGGGACGGATGGTGAAGTCTCGGTTGTGTGCGTCTGGGGTGTAGTTGATGCTCAAAGTATAAACTCTTGGCAGATTTAAAGGTCCCATGGCATAAAAATCTCACTTTATGAGGTTTTCTAACATAAATATGAGTTCCCGTAGCCTGCCTATGGTCCCCCAGTGGCTAAAACTTCCGTTCGGTGTAAAACGAGCACTAGGTGTTCTGCTCGCCATTGAAAAAAGGGAGGCTCAAGCGCGCTGATTTGGAATGTGGTCCCATATTTCGTCATAAAGGATCTAAGCCCCTGCCCTTTCTCTGCCTAGCCTGCCCAGAGAATTTGGCCCGCCAATAAGACACGACCGTGTTAGCGCCACATGCGTGTATGTGATTACACACACTGTAACGCAAGTATTTGCGGTTGGTGTTATGGCGCATAACACGTCGGTTCTTTGACGTCTCTTGTATTTCCACAACGAGGCTGTAGTTGGGGTTATCTCAGCCATGGTTGAGAAGGAATTGGGGTAAAGGAACTTTGGCTTTGACTCCCTGAAGTACATGAACTGCGACATGCTGCCTGCCTCGGTTTCCGCGAGGCACCGCCACCGCGAAGCACCACCGTCCAGCATCGGGCAGCCGGCAGCAGGCAGCGCTCGGTTTAGTCTACTTCAGATTGATGTGGATGAACCAGAGACGTCGGAGAACCTGACAAAGTCGTTTGTGATTCATAATATCGTCTGGAGGCGCACACAGCTTTTGGCTGTGATAATATGTATTATATGATATAGATATCTATGTATTATATGATAGTATTTAGATATAGAGCTCCAGGACTGTAACACAAGTGTTGTACACTTCCTTGTTATTTGGATAACCGTTCTGCTGTTGGTATTTCCACAATGAGACTATATCATGTTATATCAGCCATGGTTGAGAATGAATTGGAGGAAAGGTACATGAACCACAACATGGAGGAGAAAGGGATTGTTGGCCGCGAATGTCTCCCGCTTGAGCCCCACTTCCCGCTGCTGAGGGACCACCGCCTCGGCACAGCAGGAGGCGGTGGTGCCTAAGCGCTGACCACTGCCAAGGCGGTGGTCCCTCTGCAGCGAGGCTCCGGCGGGAGACAACCGCGGTCAACAATCGCGGGCAACAATCCCTTTCTCCCCCATGTCGTGGTTCAGCCTACTTCAGATTGATGTGGACTGGAAGAACCAGAGACGTCCGAGAACCCCACGCGGTCGTTTGAGATTCATAATATCGTCTGGAGGCTCACACAGCTTTTGGCCATGATAATATATATTATATGATATAGATATCTATGTATAATATGATATTATTTAGATATAGAGCTCCAGGACTCCCGTGTGTTCTAGAATAATTACAGAACACGGCTAAAGGCTGTGTGCGCCTCCCCATTGCGATACATCCACTGTAAACAGAGTGCATGGTACCGTGGCTGCAAGCTGCTCAGGGCCAAACCCCCACCCTCCTCCTTGACCCAATAGTATCCAGCTGCAGCCCTGGAGAACAACACCCTGGCGTGACAACGACAACCCAGGCGCGACGGAAGTACTCTGGTGTGACGGAGGGATTTATTTGTGAGAATGTCAATATACTTAATATATTGAGTAATATTCACATTAACTCTCACTTACTTCCATGAACGAAGTGCAGCTACTTTTTCAAAAAGGGCATGGTATTATTATATTCGAATTTAGCGAAAAGTGAATAAACCACGGCACGGCTTTAACATGAATATTGCTCAATATATTAAGCATATTGACAGTCTCACTTACTTCCATGGTTGATCTTTGGTTTCTGATAGCGATGTGTAAAAAAAGAGTACTTTCGTTTGGTTTCTGATATCGATGTGTTTAACACAAGAGTACTTCCATTTGGTTTCTGATATCGATGTGTTTAACACAAGAGTACTTCCATTTGGTTTCTGATATCGATGTGTTTAACACAAGAGTACTTCTGTTTGGTTTCTGATATCGATGTGTTTAACACCAGAGTACTTCCGTCGCGCCTGGGTTGTTGTTGTCACGCCAGGGTATTGTTCTCAGGGCTGCAGCTGGACTCTACTCCCTTGACCCGCCTCTCTCCTCCTCATTTGCATTAAAGCTACAGACACCGAAACAGCACATTTGGGGAAAGCTCAATGTGTGACTGGCTCGTAGTGGCTGTAATTGTGCACCACGGCTGAATTTTGGGAACGTCTTCAAATACTGTGTTTGGGGCCTACTAATATCTATATTAAAGTATCCGTAAAGTAGCATGCCATGGGACCTTTAATTCTCAGTTTTTTTGTTTTTCTTTCTTTGTTCTGTCATGTTGTACTCACCTCCCTGTTCCTTGGACAGCACTTGGTATTTAATGTGAATCTAGATTTGTAGACGTCAATGAATTATGCAACTTTATACGAACGAACGCAAGTGTAAATTCTAAAATATTTATTGGGCGGCAGCGGGGGTTGATGACAGACAGCGACAGTTCCCATGTTGTCAAAGATGATCGGCACACACGATGGAGTGAGAACAGTCATTTCGCACGTACAAATGTACCCAAAGTCCGAGGAAGATCCCACAGGTTTGTGGTAAAGATCTAATTCCCTTCCTTAATTTGTTCCGCTGCTCTTTTTCCGACCATGTACCTCCTGTTTGCATACGATTATATAATTTGCTCTGCCATAATAGTGAGGATATCACATTCAAACCGGTAATGCGATGTTGCATTGGTAGCAACAAAAAATTTGTGCTTTCTTCAAAATTTGTGCAAAATTATGAAATTATCCTGTGATTGTCCAAGAACAGAGCCGTACCACTCACGCATTTGACGCTGCAAATGGCATGGCAATAGCATGACTACCTGCGTTTCGGATCGGACGTTTGTGCACCATTGTCGTCGTCGATCCCCCGCGGGGGATCTTTCCTCTTTCCTGGCCCTGTTGCACTAGTATAAAGGTACCAGCAAACCCCTATGCAATGAATGAACTGTTCTGCGCCTGTGAAATTCAAAATAGTATTCCTTTTTTGGGGGGTTTTTGTTATTTTATATTTTTACATTTTTCCCTTTTAAATTTTTTTTTCTTTCCTTTCCAAGCAAAAATCATCCATATGCAGCCCGTGAACCACAGCAGAAAACCAAACCAAACTGTTGTCAACATCTCCCCCCCCCACACACACCCCCTACACTGTATCGCTTTGCACCCAAATCGATCCACAAATGTCTTTTTTAAAAACGCTTGTTGTTGTTTGTAAATCCTCTCCCTTGTGGGTTTACTTCCGAATTCAATTATTCTCACCATCTCATTAATCTTCACCAAAGATGATGTCAGCATCCGTGTGAGAGACAAAACTTTTTTTTTAATATATATATATATACATTCCAATCTTTTTTAATACCCGCACAAAATCTTCGTTCTCTCAGTTTGCGTCGGGATTACGGAACAGCGGTTGTGTTTTAATGTATTTATCTGTGCCCGTTTGGGTCGACATGTGCGTGTGTGTTTGTGTGTGATTGCGTGTTGGTGAAGTGTTGTGTGGTTTTTTTTGTTATCGTTCACTTAATCGGGCCCCGGACTAAAACGCTTGAGAATAATATCACAAAATTCTGAAAACTGTGTTTTCCGTAGCACTGTCTCTTTGAGTGAAGTTTTTTTGTTAAAGCTTTGTTTAAGTCGATATTTCTCTAATGATCTTCGTTCCTCTTTAAACGCTACCCTTTTATATAAAGGTTTTATTTTATACCTGTTGAAAGTCTAAACTGACCCTCCAGCCTCAAATATTTCTCAAAATAATTTGACCTCCACCTGTACATAATTAATAAGATGTAACCTTCTGTTTCCTTTTGATGTAAATCAACGTAAATCTCACGATATATCAATCCTGAAGCTATTTTGAATGTCTTCTCTTTGTTGTCTTGGGGATGATGTTGCGTGAACAAATGTGTGTTGTGTTGGTCATGTTTGTTGGTCATGGGTTTGCTCAAGGGTAGGGCAGCCTACTGCGTTTTAAGCAGCGACGAGGTAGAACAGTTTTAATCAGTTGGACTTCCACTTAAACTGGGGTGAATGACTTGGGGTGGAGATATAGGTGGCTGGGGGGGGGGGGGAGGGGGGGGGGGGAGGGGCGTTCCTGTCATTTCGATGCCTATCTCAGGATTGATTCCCATCTGGAACGTGAAGGCTTTTTTGGTACAAATATTTGCTTACAATCGATACTTTATTCACGCTGAAAGGTAAAGAGATGTAGGCTACCGGATAATCTGATCTTTTTGTTATGTTGTAACTGATGTTCCAGGTCTGAAACGTTTGCTAAAGAGTTAGCCGGGGACAAAGCTAAGCTAAGCATCTCAATGGCAAGACTACAAGACGGGGGGGGGGGGGGCTGACGGAGTTCAGAGACATCTTGAGTACGAGCCGCCGGCTGGTACGCCTTGCGGTTGACTCGTCATCCACCCCCCCCCCCACCCCCCCAGGTCCGTGAACACATGGAGCACGCTGCATGAGCCGTCACTGTTAAGCATGTGAAAAAAAAGAAAAACTGCATTCAATAAACACAAAATGACTGACATGAAAAAAATGCAAAATAATAAAGAGGATGTTAATCTCCGATCCGGAGATTCGAATGAAGTGCTGATGATATATTTATTGTGTTGTGTTTGTTGTTGGTTTGTTTAGCAGAGGGACAATTTTAAGGGGTGCTGCTCACTAATCGAGATGGGGTCGGCTATGTTCAGGAGGTAGAGTTGGTTGACTAGTGACCGGAGGTTGCTGGTTCGATCCCCGGCAACTCATAGCTAGAGTGTCGAGGTGTCTCTGAGCATATCAGCTTTATCAGTCGTCATGATAAAAAAATAGGAGGTAACACTGTCGTCTTTTATCTGTCGCCGTCAAAAAAATATAAGGGGTCATCATGAAAACAAACATAAGGGGTGTTTTTCACAGAAAACCTAAGGGGGAACATTGTCATTTTGTCGTCAAATAAATCAACGAATGATGTGAAAATCATCACAGGCCACAAAGCTAAAAACAGTACAGAGGGGGGGACTGTGGAGAGGGCAAACCAGCTTAAAATCTTTTCAACAGGTTTGTGATCTAAACTTCTACTCTGACTGCCTTGCGCTCAGGCTTCAACGTGCGCCCCGGCGCGCCGCCTGCGCACACTGAATCCGTTGACCGCATCAGAGTTTTCTGTCGCTTTTATTGACTCTATGCCTCCCACAAGTGACTTAGAAAATACATCTGCTGAGGAGATACTCAGTTCTTTTAATTCTACCTGCTCTAATATTCTGGACTTGATTGCACCTTTTAAAGATAGACGCCCCAAACCCGTCACTGGGCCGTGGCTCAATGATTACACTCGTACTCTTAGTGTAGGCGTGCTGAGAGAAAATGGAAGAGGGACAAACTCTATGTCTCCCTTGGGATTTTAAGAGACAGTACCAGAAAGCCGTTAAATCTGCGAAAACCCAATTCATATCCAACCTTGTATCCAAAAACAGCCATAGGCCCCAGGTTATTTTTGCCACTCTAAAAAATCTCATAAATCCCTGCAACTCTCCTGCTGTTGTGCCGTCACTCCCTTTACGTGAACAATTTCTTGCGTTTTTTATCGATAAAATCTCTGCAATCAAGTCTTCACCTCTGTCTGTCTGTCTCAGTCTGTCCACCATAGATCCAGCAGTGTCTCCTGTATGCCCTACTGTCTTCTAGCAGTTCTACCCACTGTCGCTCTCTGAGCTATCGCAGGTGGTTACAAAATTGAGACCTTCACAAAATCCGCTAGACAGTATTCCTGCAAGATTACTGAAAGACGTGTCTAACACTTGGCCCATATATTTTAACGTTAATAAACATCTGCCTTGCCTCAGGCTGTGTTCCTACTGTTTTTAAACATGCTATAGTCCAGCCCATTATCAAAAAACACAACCTCGACGACCCCTCTGTTCTCTCCAGCTTTAGGCCTATCCCTAAGCTTCCCTTCCTCTCCAGTGTTAGAAAAAGTGGTTTTAGAACAACTGCAGCTACACCTGGATCTTAATGACACAACAGAAAAGTTTCAGTCTGGTTTTAAATCACGCAAAAGCACAGAAACTGCACTTTTAAAAATCTCTAATAATCTTCTTTTAACTGTTGACTCAGGGAGTTCTGCTGCGCTCATGCGTTTAGAATTGACTGCTGCCTTGACACAGTCGACCACCAGATTCTTTTATCCCGCCTGGAACTCTGTGTTGGTATTACTGGAAATGTCCTAAAATGGTTCAAGTCATATCTGTCAAAGAGAACCTTCACTGTTCATCTAGGCCAGTACTCCTCAGCTGCAGCCCCACTGCAGTCGGGTCCCCCAAGGCTCTATTTTATCTCCAATTCTTTTTGCGTTATATCTGCTTCCCCTAGGTTCCATTTTTAAAAAACACAACATTTCTTTACATTGCTTCGCAGATGACCTACAAATCTACCTGCCGTTAAAATCAAACAAGGATTCCACAAATGCATTATCAAACTGTCTGAAAGATGTGAAACCTGGTTGGAATTTCCTAACAATAAACAATAATAAAACCGAAATAATTGTTTTTGGCAAATCCGAACTACTGGATGGCATCGACAGTGTTCTTGGTCCCCTTGCCTCCTACAGCCACCCTTTTGTCAGAAACCTCATGGTCAATGGTCGACAATGGTCTTAAATTTAACAAGCAAATAAGCTCAGTCGTGAAGACAAGTTTCTTCCAGCTGCGACTCCTAGCGAAAGTAAAGCTGTATCTCCCACCAAAGGACTTTGAAAGAGTCATTCACCTGTTCATAATGTCCCATTTAGACTACTGTAATTCTTTTTACTTTGGTGTGGACCAATGTCTGCTCCGTCGCCTGCAACTGGTCCAAAATGCTGCTGCACGTCTCCTTACTTGGAAAAGGCGATATGACCACAGCGACTGGCCTCTCTTCACTGGTTCCTGTGGTTTTTAGAATTAAATTCAAAATCCTGTTGTTTACTTTTAAATCTCTACATGGGCTGGCACCTAAATATATGTCAGAGCTGGTCTGCATCCATGCTCCAGCTAGGGAAGTTCGGTCAGCTCAGCAGGCGCTGCTGGATGTACTGTACCTGGGTGCAGACCAAAAACAAAAGGCGACAGAGCCTTCGCTGTGGCCGCTCCTAATCTTTGGAACAGTCTCTCCCTGAGTCTGAGAACTGCCCAGTCTATCGATCAGTTCAAAACGCAACTAAAGACTCACTTTTTTACATTGCCTGTTTAATACAGTTTAAGATTTTATTTCTTCTTATTCATTGTTGTTGCTAATATGAAATTTTAAGCCTTCTTGTTTTTTGTTTTGTTTTTATAATGTATTTGTGTACAGCACTTTGGTCAACTACTGTTGTTTTAAAATGTGCTATATAAATAAACTTGACTTGACTTGATGTGATCCCCCCTTCCCCTCACCACTGGACACCGCTCTCCAACCCCCTCTTACCGGTCTCTCCTCAAACACCCCAGTGGACCCCCTGCATTATAACTGCTGACCAGGTCAGAGGAGAACTGAGAAAGCTTCGCCCAAAGAAAGCAGCGGGCCCAGATAATGTGTGCTCACGCCTATTGAAGACCTGCGCTGCTGAACTTGGGGATCCGCTTCAGCATGTCTTCAACCTCAACCTACAACTAGGGAGAGTGCCCACCCTCTGGAAGACATCTTGCATAAACCCGACCTAGCGAAGCTTAATGGCTTCCGACCGGTGGCACTCACATCGCATATGATGAAGACTCTGGAGCAGCTCCTTCTCAGACACCTCAGGCCTAAGGTGTAGCACGCTCAGGACCCACTTCAGTTTGCCTACCGGACAGGGGTTGGTGTGGAGGATGCCATCCTGTATCTCCTATACCGGGCCACTCACATCTGGACAAGGGGGCGGGCAGAGTCAGGATTCTTTTCCTAGACTTCTCTAGTGCCTTCAACACAATCCAGCCCCTCATACTACAAAACAAACTGTCAGCTATGCAAGTGGACCACCACCTGATAACTTGTATCACCAACTACCTCACAGATAGACCACAGTTTGTTCGATTAAAGGACACCACATCGGACATCTTAATCAGCAGCACTGGGGCGCCTCAGGGGACTTTGCTGGCCCCTCTTCTCTTCACCTTATACACCTCAGACTTCAGCCATAACTCTGAATCGTGCCACATTCAGAAGTATGCAGGTGTATAAGGGGGGGACCAAGAAGAGGAGCACCGGACTCTAGTGAGAGACTTTGCCACCTGGAGCCATGCAAACAGCCTGCAGCTCAACACATCAAAAACCAAAGAGCTGGTGATAGACTTTGGGAAGTCAAGGCCACGCCCCCAAGCAGTGGACATCGATGGGGTAGAGGTGGAAACCGTGGGCAGCTACAAGTACCTGGGAGTGTGGCTTGACACAAATCTGGACTGGGCAATCAATACCGACCACCTCTACAAGAAAGGCCAAAGCAGACTATATTTTTTAAGGAGGCTGCGATCTTTTAATATCTGTAGTAAACTTCTGTCAATGTTCTATCAGTCGGTGGTCGCCACTTGCCAGCATCCTTTTTTACGCTGTGGTGTGTTAGGGAGGCAGCACATCCAAGAGGGACTCCTCCAGGCCTTGGCAAGCTCATCAGGCGGGCCGGCTCTGTGGTCGGCTTCAGGCTGGATTGTCTGGTGACAGTGGCAGAGAAGAGAACCACAAAGAAGCTTCTGGACATCCTGGATGACACCAGCCACCCTGTGCACACTGTCATCAGCAACCAAAGAAGCTCCTTCAGCGACAGGCTGCTCCTCCCCAGATGCCGCACCAACAGACTAATAAACTCCTTTGTCCATCATGTCATCACTCTCCACAACTCTGCACTTGGAGGGAGGGGGGGGGGGGGGGGGGCAGCAGGAGGAGAAAAGTGGATAAAGGGAAATAGAAATAGGATGATCGAGCTCGCATAATCTATTTATTTATTTATTTATTTTTATTGCTACACACTCCATTTATTAAACAAGAACACAAATAAGATATAATAATGGCTGCTAACAACTGCTGCTGCTGCTTCTTTTTGAAAATGTATTTATTTATATCATGTCTTGATGCATTTTAGCTTGTGTTTTTCTTGCTTGTTTATGTGTCTTGTCTGTACTACCGCTGCTGGAATTTGGAATTTCCCTGAAGGAGCAATCCCAAGGGATCAATAATGTGTCTATCTTATCTTATAAAAAACAAAAAGGGTAACACTGTAATTTTTAATCGGTCGTCATCAAATAAATCGTAAAGGGTAATACTGTCGTTTTTTATCAGTCGCGGGCGCTTCTTTTGTCAACGTGTCACAAGGTATAAGTAGCCGTCTCGCTACCCTTTTATCTACAACCGGCGTATCTTAAGCTAGAACCGGGCGCCATCAGCCATCGCCCACAACTGGCTGCCCATCACCTGGCTTCATATCAGCGACCGCCACCTGTTCTAAATGAGTGGGGCGGGCGGATCTCGCCGCAGATTAGCATCTGTCTTTTCATCGCCGCGGCCAAAGCAGGCTCGCTTTTCAACAGCGAGAACATTTCTCGAGTTAACATGGGAGGGAACGTACAGTATGTTTAAAATGAAATGGCATCGTTATGTGCTACACATATGATGAGAAGATGGTCTCCTCAAATTCACTTGCAGTGCCGAGTTTAGAGGGGGTGTCTTTCCCGTACCAACAAGAATGAATTCAGTTTATTCATGGGTATATGTATTTAGACTATAGATTGAGAATAATCAGCATGTGACACCAATTGTTTGGTTACTCTGGAATTCGGAACGGCGGTTAACCCAAATCTTAATCAACACAATATTAATTCTAGAGGTGTTTGGATGATCTTTGACTGCACAACGCTGCTATCTTGTGGATGGAAGTAAACATTGCAGTCTTTTGCTTATTTTTTAATTCTTGCTATTTTAAGTTAGCTATTTAAGTTATTAACTATTACTATTGAGTTAGTTAATAGTAAATACGTTTGTTCGTAGTACAAATAGTAAAAATTGACATTGTTAGAAAGACAGACACGCAACGACGTTTTATAACCTCCCACCAAAAAGGAGTTGGTCTTTTGAGTCAGTCGTCAAAGGACAAAAAAAATGTATTAACCACCCTCCACCCAGGAGAGTGTGGTGGGCAGTAGATGAACCCATGTACCCAGATCTCTCACCGTTGCACCACCGAGACACACAGGGTGAATATCAGGTTCTTCTACTTTCTAAGTCTAAGAACCTCCAAAATTTGAACTCTGTGTGGCAAATTTATTGTTGTGAATTAAGTCATTCACATCAATTGATTCACACAGACACTTATTCACACTCATCCATTCACCATACATTCATCCACGAAAAGGACTCAAACCCAGGTCTGCAGTGCTTATGAACTTCAGCCCATATTATTTTCAGTGCACTTCATTGGACCACAGACCTGCTGGCTATCATTTTGCCAGAGTTATATGTTACATTACAATTCACATGACACTGGTTCCAAAATGAAACAAGGCTACCCATGAGAATGTCCAGGACTAGAGTGCTTCTGAAGAGTTAACTATCACCTTAGCTGTTGTTGATGGTAGATTGGCAGTAAGCGTATAGTGTGAGTTATAAGGGACCATCCATGGTGGAACGTGAACTGAGGAACTCAGATTTCAAACCCAAGCACTGTCTCCACTGCGCCACATGGTCAGAGATTATGATTAGGGCTGAAGGAATATTTTACATTATGTTCACACAACATCGTAAAAATAGTAATAGCGGCCGTATTTTTTTATGTCGACCCTTATGTTTTTTTCCATGACGACTGATAAAAAAGGACAGTGTTGCCCATTATGTTTTTTTTAATGACAAATGTTACCTTTTTTTTTATATGACGAATGATTAAAAACATTGTTACTCATGTTTTTTTCCATGACAACTGATAAAGAATGACAGTGTTACTGTTGTGTCCACTACCTACCTCCACTAGGTGCGCTCTACTGTTATGTAGTGGGTTGTGGTACTAGAGAAGAAGTCGAACGACATGTGTAGAGATAGTCTAGGAAGCTAGACCTACAGAACTGTGCTGCGTGCTTACAACCTCGGACTTACTCAATATACTTACGCTTCAACGTCTCCTGTGCTTTATTATACTACTTGCAACATAACAAATTGGCGACGAGGAACTTACTCACATTACTTTTGCACTACAATTTTTTTTTCGACATTTTAATTTTTCAACATGACTTCTACGGCGCCTTTACCAGATTTTTTTCTGCCTGCGCCGGGGGAGCCCGCCGTACCATTCACGGTTTGGGAACAAATATTCGAGAACTACTGCTTGGTCATCAACGTGGATGGACTAAAATGGTCTGAGGCATGACAACGTGCCCTTTTGCTCCACTGTTTAGGAACAGAGTGACAACAATATTTTACACATTGCCGGAGACTGCGCTACATTGGGAACTGCGATAACTGCCCTGCATGGCTACTTCATGCCAAAGGCAAACGTTGTTGATGTCGAACGACACACATTTTGAAAACGAGTCCAGCTAGCTGATGAATTGATCATTCAATATGTGACTGCTTTGCGAAGGTTAGTTGCTACTTGTGAATTTGCCAGCTGTGATGACATGATACGTGACCAGCTAGTGGAACATGTTGCAAATCCACGTATCCGAGAAAGAAAGAAACTGTTGCTAAAAGAAAAGATAACACTGGAGCAGTCTACCACTATTGCTAGTCAGATGGAGTCAACTGGAGAACAAGCGAAGTGCATGACTAGTGTTAAAAGTAGCTTGCCTGTACATGCAGTCCAAGTTCAAGGAAAAGGGAAGAGTAGACAGCCATACAGGAATGCACGTTCGGGCTCATCTGCAAGCCATTCTACTGCCAGTTACACTCCTGCTACAAATTCCCGCTCATGTTTTCATTGTGGATCCAACGTGCATTTGTCTAATGCACCGGGAATGCCCCGCGATTAAAGCCATGTGTAAAAACCTGCAACAAGAAGGGACAGTTTGCGCGCATTTGTAGGTCTGCTGCACAGACTCATAGCGTGCGTCAAATGGAAATACCGGAATATACTCTGCTATTGCTGCAACAGACAGAGTCCCCAGCAAAACTACAGTGCACTGGGGACATTTGTGCTGGGACATTGCAAAAGACAGTAAAACTTCAATGGATACGGGAGCCTCAGTGTCAGTTTTGCCAAATGCATAGTGGAGGAATACTTCGAGGGAGTGCCTCTACAGCCACCTGAAGCTTGTCTTGTGACATACTCCCAAACTCCAATCAAAGTGCTTGGATGCATGCCTGCTACAGCGGTGAGGAACAGTGAGTACTGTAAAGTGAACTTTTATGTAACAGAGACTGGGACTCCACTAATGGGCATGGATTTGATAACTGCACTTAAGCAACGTAAGAAAGGTGACAAGGTGCTTTCTGCTTCACCTGCCTGCAACCCTCCTGCCTCCAGCCATGCAGCTCTCCAAAGCCGAAGCTCAAGCTCCAACAGTGGGTTGTGTGAAGGTTTCATGCATTAAGTTAAGGTCTCTGAGTCTGCCATACCTGTTCGCCAAAAGCTATGACATCTGCCCTTTGCTGTCGGTTCTGATGTGTCTGATGAATTGAACAGATTACTCTCTGCTGGGGTGATTGAACGGATTGACGCATCACCCATCGTCGTTACACAGAAGAAAACAGGTGGCATAAGAATGTGTTTTAACCTCAGAGAACCAAATAAAGCCATAGTGGTGGACAGTCATCCTCTACCACATATGGATGAACTGGGTTCTACTCTTGCCGGGTCAATCATGTTTTCCACAATTGACCTTGAGAGTACCTATCATCAACTTCCTCTGCATCCCGATAGTAGGGATTTGACTGCATTTATAACCCATGAAGGCCTTTTCCGATTCTGCAGGGTACCTTATGGTTTAGCGTCAGCTCCATCTGCTTTTCAGAAGATTATGTCAGTCGTCCTGCAAGGTGTTCCAAACGTCAACCACTACCTAGATGACATCATATGCTTTGGACGCACCCAAGCGCTGCACGAAACTGCACTTCAAGAAGTGTTACAGCGGCTCACAAATGCAGGTCTGCGTCTCAATGATAAAAAGTGCCAGTTCAGAGAGTCCAGTCTGAGCTTTCTGGGTCACTTAGTGTCTGCACAAGGCATCGAACCGGATGCAGAACACGTTAAAGCAATTGCACAAGCACCTCCACCACACTATGCAGGCACGTTGTGTTCATTTCTGGGCATCCTTTCATGGTACAACAAATTCATACCCAACTATGCAACTGTGGTTGAGCCACTGCGTGCCATCCTTCACAGTGACTCAGACTTCAAATGGACTGATGCGGCTGACAAGTGTTTCAGGGAGTTGAAACAGCTGTTGGTGGACAGCTCAGCATTGGCCTTGTATGCCAAGCATCATTTCTACAGACGCCTCTGACTATAGCATAGGCGCTGTCTTCACGCAGATGCACCCTAACAACATTGAACGGACAGTCGCATTTGCTTCAAGAACGTTGACACAGGCCAAAAGAAAATATGCAACAGTTGAAAGAGGCCTTATGCCTGATTTCCACCGGGGACGTAAGCGCTGCGGAACGGCTGCGAACTCTGCCCTGCGTCAATTCCCACTGGGCGCGTAACAGCAGCGTAGCGCTGCCTTGCGAGCTGTATTGGTTCCCTGGAATGGATGCCCTTGCTCAGTCTTACATCTCAGCCTGCACGCTATGCCAAAGCCTGGACAGCACGGCAAAGATTTTCGCCGCACCACTTCAGCCAGTACCTTTGCCTGCAGCACCATGGACCAAAATAGGTCTGGACATAGTAGGACCGTTCGAGACAGCCCCATGGAACTGTAGGTAAGCCATTGTATTTACTGACTACTATTCCAAATGGCCTGAAGTGGCTTTTACAGCATCAATTACCAACGAGGTCATGGTTGGATTCCTCGCTAATATCTTCAGTCGTAATGGCAACCCTGAATGTGTAGTGACTGACAATGGGCCTCAATTGATTTCCACTGCCATTTCCACATTCTTCAAAGAACGCAACAAGGTGTCTGTGTCTGTACCCAGCGTTTAATGGAGCTGTAGAAAGATTTAATCGAGTCTTGAAGAGCTGTGTGTAAGCTGCCATCATACAAGCTGCACCATGGAAAGAAACAATGACCTCTTTCCTGCAGACTTACCAGGCAACCCCACATTCAATGACGAATGTTTCACCTTTTGAACTGATGTTCTCCAACCGCCAGACTCAGATCAAGACATACTGGGACAAAAAGAGGGGAGCGCGAGCGCCTGCTCTCAAAGTAGGTGACAAAGAGTGAAGAAGCAGACTCATGTGCCCAAAGGACATCCCAGATTCACAAAGCCAGTTGAAATCCAAAAGGAAGTGGGTCCCTGCACATATAGACTTTCTGATGGGAAACTTTTGCATTCTTCTCACCTCACTCGCGTACCTGATGCAGCCATGATACCTGCAGACCAGCGCACTCAAGCAACTGATGCAGTGATGCCTACAGAGCAGCCGCTGCCTGGAACATCTCAACGCTGCACGCCTGAGAGAACCATGCATGACCGAGTGCATCCTGCCAGAGTTCGTAAACCTCCGGACTATGATACAGGAGATGCAAGAACCCAGGACTTTGCCGTATCCTTTTAAGTCATGGTTCTGAGCTTATATGTTCTTGCTAAATGTGTGGATAAATACAGTCAACTATTATTTTGAATTTAACTAGTACAGTCTGATACTAGCCATTGATATTATTTATCATTTCTATCACTTGGTTTAATGTTCTATGGATATAGTTTTACGGAAGAATAATCGTATTACTTCCGAGGTTCTCAGAGAGAAGTAAATGTTTTACGTTGTGGGGGATGTTATGTCCACTACCTGATTACACCACTAGGTGCGCTCTACAGTTATGTAGTGTGCTGTGGAAGAAGTCGAACGACACGTGTAGAAAGATAAGGATGCTAGACCTACAGTACTGTGCTGCGTGCTTACAACCTTGGACTTACGCAATATACTAATACTGCTATCCATTTGGATAGTACGCTGGTACTAACAAGCAGCTTCAGCGAGAACGTGACATATTTCCCTTGCTCCAGCCTTCCAGTTTGCCATTTGTGTTTCTGTCGAGCCACCAGGGGGAGTAGTAGCAGGCTATTCATCATTAGCAACATAGCCTCTTTAGCAAACCAGCTTGAAAACATAACTTTACATTGAATTGCACGCACAGCAAGACAATACATAAATTGGTGACCGGATTAAAGCAGTAATGAAATCAAGTGTGTAAGAGGATTTAACAACATTAAAACCACCAACGTGGTACAAATACAAAGAAAATACATCTCAAGCCACATTAACTACGGGCGCAGCCATCTTCTTTGCGAGTTGTACAGCTCACTGAACTCTTTGAAAGCGACGAGATACTACGACCAAAAGGGGGCGTGCCTCAGTGAAATGCCGCAAGAAAGCTGGGAGATTTGCGACTTTGCCACTTCGTAGGCCTACATCCAAATGGATAGCAGCATTACACTTGAACGTAGGTCGTCTCCTGTGCTTTATTATACTACTTGCAACATAAGTTACCCCTTATGTTTTTTTCATGACAGCCGATAAAAAACGTGTTTTTTGTTTTATTTGCTGGCGACAGATAAAACTGCATTTCATGTTTACCCCTTACCTTTTATTTGACGCAACAGGTAAAAAACAGGTGTTACACCTTACGCTTCTTTTAATGACGACCGATTACAAAAAAAAAAATTGACTCAGGCACCATTGATTTTGCAAAATCATGCTTTTTTTATTGTTCTCCATAAAAAAGAAATCGAATTGTACCAAATTCAATGTATCAAGGTTAAAAATGAGCCGACAGTGGTCAATAAACACATAAACACAGCCTGAGGAAAAAGCCATACATAATATATAATATCTATATATAACGAGAGGAATATCACCCCACTGTGTATTCGGGGTAAAAATAATACATAACAGAAGTCAATAAGAAACACTGGTCATGTAGTGAAGGCACCATAGAAACGTTCTGGTTCTTGAGCAGCTTAGCTAGCCATGAGAGCTACGCGCTTTGAGAACCACAGCAGGTGAACTAAGATGGCCCATGGCCCGCAAACTGGTGAGAGGAGCCAGACTAGAGGCTCTCTGCGGAGGAATCTTCTGGCTAGACCGAGAAAACGGCCGAATGTAGCTTAGTCTGGAGCTAGCTAACTGTGGTCGCAGCTAGCTAAGATCAAGATTAGCCAGAAAGTTGTAGGGTACAAACTAGCTAACCAACTAGTGGTATGGTAAAAAACAGCTTACCAACTAAGCTACATACTACCTAGCCAACTTGGCTACAAACTAGCTAGCACCCCTCCCAGATAATTTAACTGGACCTCAACCACACCAATCTCATGAAATAAAATAAACCATAACCTAAACACCAAAATATGCCATCTGACATTTACACCCAAACAGTTTAAACCCTTGAATATGTAACCATGAGCATCATCCCAAAAATACTTCTCTCTACCAAAATACTTTGCCCCCCCCTTGTGGCTATAGAGTGAATTGCAGACACAAGTTTAACGTTTAACCCAGTTAAACATTAGTTTAAATAAAGCCGTACGCTATGGCAAGATATACTAAAACAAGTTAAATCACACAAAGACAATAATTAAAGATTTTTTTTGTTGATGTTTTCTTTTTTTTTTTAAAGGTGATTTTGCTCGTCGCAACATCCGGGAATAATTGTTTTTGTCACTTTGGTCGCAGCGTTCCTCACATGAATCCGGAACTGTTTGGGAAAGAAGGAAACACAATTAAAGTGTGTGTCTGGATGTGTGTTCATCTCACTTCTTGCGGTCTAGTCCTTGCTGCTGTGTGTGCGTTTTGTAAGTTCCGTGTACGTACATGCATGTGTGTGTACAGGTGTGTGTTTGTGTGCTGGGTATTGTATTGGGTGTGTATACGTGTGTTCCTCTCACTTCTTGCAGTCCTTGTCCTGCTGTTGTGTGGGTGTACGTGTGTGGGTGCGTGTGTCTCACTTCTTGCAGTCTTTTTCCTTCCTGAGGTTGTTGGGTGCTTGTGTGTGTGTGTCAATGTGTGTGTGTGTGTGTGTGTGTGTGTGTGTGTGTGTGTGTGTGTGTGTGTGTGTGTGTGTGTGTGTGTGTGTGTGTGTGTGTGTGTGTGTGTGTGTGTGTGTGTGTACATACGTGTGTGTACGTGTGTCAATCTCAATTCTTCTTCTTTGACCGTCTTCAGGTAGCTACTACGCGTGTGTCTGGTTGCGTCTGTCTGTTGTGTGTACGTGTGTGTCTGGTTGTATCTGTGTCTATTGTTTGTGTGTGTGTGTGTGTGTGTGCGTGTGTCTCACTTCTTGCGGTCCTTGTCCTTCTTGAGGTTGGCCCCGCCCCCCCCGTAGCCCCCCCCCTGCAGCAGGAGCTCGGCCGCCGCCCTCTTGGTGCTGAAGCCGTTGAGCTGGTCCTCCAGGGAGCGCCTCCGCTCCTCCAGCCTCCCCTTCTCCTCCTGGTGGAGCCGCTTCAGCTGCTCAAAGCGCCCCTGGAGCTGAGGGGGGACAGGGGGTGAGGGAGAGGGGAGAGGGGGAGGAGAGAGGGGAGAGGGGGTGAGGGAGGAGAAAGAGGAGAGAGAGGGGAGAGGGGGAGAGAGAGGCGGCGAAGGGGGAGAGAGAGAGGAGAAAGAGGAGAGAGGGAGAGAGGGAGAGGGAGGAGAGGGGAGAGGGAAGAGAGGGGGAGGAGAGGGATGAGAAAGAAGAGAGAGGGGAGAGGGGGAGAGAGAGGCGGCGAAGGGGAGAGAGAGGAGAAAGAGGAGAGGGGAGAGGGAAGAGGGAGGAGGGGGAGGAGAGGGGAGAGAGGGATGAGAAAAGAGAGGAGAGAGGGGGAGAGAGAGGCGGCAAAGGGGAGAGAGGGGAGAGGGAAGAGGGAGGAGAGGGAAGAGAGGGGGAGGAGAGGGGAGAGAGGGATGAGAAAGAAGAGAGGGGAGAGAGGGAGAAGAGAGGGAGGAGAAAGGGGGCGAGGGGGAGAGGAAGAGAGGGGGTGAAGAGGACAGGGGGGGAGAGGAGGGGGAGAAACACAAGGGGTGCATGGATGTTAGAGTCTGGATCAGGGATTAGCAACTGAAATGATGAAGAGGGACAACATTTTTCATCATCCCCATCACTTCAACTAATTGGTTATGAGATCCAGGTAGAGCGTTGAGGTCGACAAATCAACTTGTACTGGAAGTGCCCAGATCAAAATATAAATACTGGGGTAACCGAGCCTTTTCCGTCGCTGCTCCCAGGCTCTGGAACAAGCTCCCCACCGAGATGCGTCTCATCTCGGACCCGGGCCTTTTTAAATCCAGGCTAAAAACCTACTTATTTAGGATGGCTTTTAATACCCAGTAGCACGATGGCACTTTTATCTTATTTTATTTTATTTGACTTTGCTGTATTTTATTGCTCTCACTGTTTTTATTGTTTTTAAATTGTTTTTATTTCTGCTTCTGTCTTTTTATTATTACACTATGTAAAGCACTTTGGTACTCCGAAAGGATTGTTGTAAAGGGCTGTATAAATAAAGTACATTACATTACATTACATTACATGAGAGAAACTACAAAATAATTCTTAATAAGAACTAAATATTTGTAGATATATGTCTATGTTTATTGAACAAACATACATTAATTTAATATTTTCCATGCTCAAATGCATTTTTAACGCGTCTATACTCTTGCTAAACAACAAATACAGCAATAACAGCCACATGAGTGATTGGTATTTTTCAGTGCAAAGGTCTCACACACGTCATCATTCAATGACGCCAGAAACAACATTAAGCGCAACAACTAGCATTATATTCAGTGCAGATGTCGTAGTTGTATTGGCGACTTAAATTGATCTTTCATGACTGATCTCGTTTCTAAAGAAACACGTGTTTGCCGTTGAACTCTATGAACAGATACTCTGTTTCCCATCTTGACTGAAAGGTACGGTTTTCTTGATCGAGTTTTCACTGCTCACGGCCATGGCGCTCTGTCTTTATTCGTCTCTGATGGGCCCCCGAGGCCCCTCGGCCCTGACATTGTTTCCATAGGAAGCGTCCTTTATCGGTGAACAGCATAATGACTGACTGAATCAGTGGCGGTTCATCAGTCAGTCGCAGGCGTCCGCGGGCCGCCACTCGCCCGTCCCTGCTCTGGACTCTGGGGATGTAGTCGAGAGTCAGCAGGACGTGGTGGCTCCATCGTACCTCTCTCTCCTTCTCCTTGAGCTCCATCTCCTTCTCCTTCACCCTCTGGACGAACGACTGCCTCATCTCCTCCTCCCTCCTCTGCAGCTCCCCCTGGAACTCCTGCCGTTTGAACTCGTACGTCTCCTGGAGACTACACACATATACACACATATATATATCAAACACACACACACACACACACACACATAAGAACTCCTGCCGCTTGAACTCGTACGTCTCCTGGAGACTACACACATATACACACATATATATCAAACACACAGACATATCAGACACACACACACATATATATCGAACACACATCTACACCGACACACACACACACACACACATCAGAACTCCTGCTGTTTGAACTCGTTCGTCTCCTGGAGACTACACACATATGTATATTAGACAGACACACATATACACTGTATATATCAAACACACACATCCACACACACACACACACATCAGAACTCCTGCTGTTTGAACTCGTTCGTCTCCTGCAGAGGGGGGTCCGCGGCCGTGGGGGTCCTACCTGACGGGCTTGCTCTCCGGGTCTGTGTCTCTGAAGCCCATCTCCTCCAGCTTGCAGCGGCGGTAGAGCTCGTAGTGCCGCGTGTGCGTCTGCTCCCGCAGGTCCTCCATGTTCACCCCGATCAGCATCTCGCGCAGCTTCACAAAGTCGCAGTGGCTCTCGTTCTCCACTGGGGGGAGCCGGGGGGAGCGTCAGGCTCACCGAGCTAACAGCTGGCTTCATTTTAAGGTGGGGCTAGCCTTTAGCTGCCAAAGCTCCAGTTATGATAGCGTTATGTGCTTAGTGTGTGTATGAATGGGTGAGTGTGTGTATGAATGGGTAAATGTGTTTATGAATGGGTGAGTGTGTGTATGAACGGGTGAATATGTTTATGAATGGGTGAGTGTGTGTATGAATGGGTGAATGTGTGTACGAATTGGTGAATTCATGTGTAAATGTATACATTGTATGTGTGTGTGAATGGATGAATGTATATGGGAATGGGTGAATGTGTGTGAGAATGGGTGAATGGGTGAATGTGTGTCTAAGCGCGTCTAAACAGAGACCAGCCCCCTAAAAGTGGCAGCCCTCTTCAACCCTCAGCTCAGGGGGCTCACCTTGCACCACGCCCCAGGGGTACTGCCGCGCCTTTACCATCTTGTTCCCTATCTTCACCTCCTCTGTGCTGCCCACCACCGCAAACGGGAGGATGCCCTGGGGGGGATCGAAAAGGGACTTACAACAGATCACACACCTTCATCATGTCACACACACGTGTTCACCCATTCACTCATGCACACACACATTCACCCGTTCATAAACACATTCAAGTATTGGACATTTTCCTGTGTCTTAATCATTCACTGTGAACAAACAAGAGACCGCATAGCCAAGCAGACATAAACAAAACAACAACTTCTGCCCTAAACGGTGGGAAACGCCACGTTTTCGGATCAACAACCTGTACTCACGTTCATGGCGGAGTTGATGCTGGACACGGTCTCGTCGTCGGTGGGGAACTGGTAGATCTGGACGCCGTTGCTGACCAGCTCGCTCATGATCTTCAGCTTGAACTTGTGCAGCTCGCTCTTGGAGATGGTGTCTGCCTTGGCGATGACAGGGATGATGTTCACCTGCAGAGGTGAATAAAGGTTAAAAAATGGTTATTAATAATAACAATAATAATATATTTTATTTTAAATTAATAAATATATATTTCATTAAATATCGAAAAAACAATATAAAAAATATATATTAATCTATAACATTTATTCTTTATATTGTTTCTTATTTTAATTATTCAAAAAAGGGAAAAATCCCAGCCCGAAACCGGTGACACCATCGATCGACCTCTCACCCCTTTCCTTCACACCAACAAACAGCCTGCCCTAGCTAGCACTGACATACCGGTCGCTGACTCAGCAACGTCAAATCCTGCTCGGTCCTGCCTCTGTCAGCACACGTTATTACCGAGGCAACCGTTTCAGTTGAGAACGCAACCCTGGGCTTAATGATAACCCCCCCTCAGAAATGTTCTTCAAAGAGCAGCCTGCACCTCTCCTCAAGTACAGGCTGCTACCGCAATGCTTCTGCTATAGGAGCTGTGTGTGTGTGTGTGTGTGTGTGTGTGTGTGTGTGTGTGTGTGTGTGTGTGTGTGTGTGTGTGTGTGTGTGTGTGTGTGTGTGTGTGTGTGTGTGTGTGTGTGTGTGTGTGTGTGTGTGTGTGTGTGAGAGGTGTGTGTGTGTGTGCGCGTGTGTGGTGAATGAGTGACTGTGTGTGAGAGAGCGACTGTGTCTGTGTGTGTGTACAGTGTGTGTGCGCATGAGTGAGTGAGAGAGTGAGTGTTTGTAGTGGGCCACACAGACACACACATAGACACTAAAATGGCAGACCCTGCCATCCAGTTTCTCCTCTAAAGCGTTCAAACTTGCGCTCCAGGGGCCTCATTACAGAAACTTCCTCCTAACTCTGAAACCCTATCCTATCTTGAGATAGGAAGGCATTTAGGGGTTTTGATATTACAGACGGAGGTTTCCCAACTTAACTTAAGAAGAAATCCTATCTTATCTTAAGATAGGAATTTAGCCGTTACAGAACGATCCTAAGTTAGGAATTTCTTAAGTTAGGATCCCTAAGTTAGGTGGCCATACACCCTGTCCTAAATTCAAAATCACTGTCAATAACAGAAGAAAATGGTAGCAGCACTGCTAGTAGGTCTGTATGACAATGAAGACGAGGAACATCACAACAGAAATGTGATGGCTGAAAGGCTACCGAGACCGCATAATGATTTGTTACATTTGTATTTTAATTTCATTTTATCGCCTACAAAGACATTTAATTTTGAATTTGGTGGAAGAACTACTTTACTACTTTATTACTACCTCTTCTTGTTCTCTGTACCAATACCCGCCATGACCGTAGTCCTAGTGCTAGCTTGCCCTCATTAACAAAGTTCCTCAACAGTCTCTGTTAACGTTACAAGTAACTCATTCTATCAATCTCATGCACACTCTGAGTGCAGAAACAGACATAACCTGACGATTGCCGATCGAAAAATCGGATTGAAAGAACAGTTAGGGTTAGCTAAGTTAAGATAAGATAGGAGGCCAGTTGAGAGTTAGTTAGGAAAGTTAGGAAACAGCCAACAGGTTAGGGACTGCTTCTGTAATAGGAAATGAGTATTTTTTTTCTTTAAGTCCCTAACTTAAAGTGGAAATGAACCCAAAAACAACACTATGCTCCAACACTATATTTCATCACATGAATATAGTTGATTGTGCTGCCATCAAATGTACTAACTCCACATAAAAAAGAAAATAATTTAACTGCTACAGTTCCGGTGATTTGACGCGTCATCAAATCACCGGAACAAAAATGCAGGACTACAAGTGGGGGGCGGGTCTTGAGCGAGATGATTGACAGTATCGTTCTTTGGTTAACAGCGGCAAAATAATGGACGATACCGACCGCGGATTTATTGTTGCTGAGAGGAGCTTAATGCCTGACCATTTGAAGGCTATTTATTTGAACCGGAATATTCCTCCGGCTGAAGTAAGGCAACGGAGGGAACAGCAACAGCAGGCAGCTCCGCATGGTGGACTAGTGGACTAGTGGGTGGAGCTAATGACGAGATTCGCGCAGTGCATTCTGGTTAAGCGAGTCCATCAAAATAGTTCAGAAAATTACGCTTCAACACACTACCTAATTTAATGAATCGAAATCATGCAAATTTCGGTTTTTTTTTCAAGTAAAATGCATAATAAAAATAATTTATCCGTGACAACAGGCTATAATGTCTAGAGTTCATTTCCACTTTAAGTTAGGATGAGAAGTTAGGATTTTTTTCTGCAATGAGGCCCCAGCTTATGTTCTAAAATGTCCCTGCGGTCCCGTGCACCCTCCCTCAAATGGCCGACCTTGCTGTCCAGCTTCTTCATGGTGACCAGGTCCAGGGACTTGAGGGAGTGGCCGGACGGGGCTATGAAGTACAGGCAGGCGTGGATGCGAGAGTCGTGGTAGTTGTGCAGCGAGCGCTTGATCTTCAGCTCCTCCTGCAGGTACGACTCAAACTGCGTGTCGATGTAGTCCACGATGTGCTGGTAGCTGAGTGCACACAAACGCACACACACACAAACAGGGTTTACCTTACATTTGGGTTGATTTAGCACACGCTTTTACCCGAAGCAAGATGCAACGGTTAACACACACACATATTCACCCATTCACACACACACTCTCAGCAATTCACACACACATTCACCCAATCACACAGATTCTCCCATAGTTGACATTACATTTAGGTTCATTTAGCAGATGCTTTTACCCAAAGCGACTTACAACAGGTCATACACACATTCACACACACACATTCACACATTCATGCACACCTATTAACCTATTACATTTACTTTCACATTCAGGGCATTCAGCAGCAGATTTTATCCATAGAGAATGGTAAACGGTTCATACACACATTCAAACACACGCACACACACACACACACACACACACACACACACACACACACACACATTCCTACACACAATCACCTATTTACACAAACATTCACACACACATTCACACACATTGACCCATTACATTTACAATCAGGGCGTTTAGCAGATTATTTTATCCTGAGCGATTTACAATCTTACATTTGTCAGGAGAAAGTGAAACAACAATATATCGCTGTGGGTACAGTAAGGATGACCATAGAACCAAGAGCCAAACACTAACCATAACTAGGTTAACCCATTCCCCGTACACAACAGAGAAAGCTAGGGTCCGACGATACACAACTAAGTACTATAACTAAGAACGACACACAATTTTACCCAAAGCGACTTACATGGGATATACAGACATTCACCCGTTCACACACACATTCACGCACAAATTCACCCATTCACACACTGAGTGAGGAGTCGGCTCAATTACAAAGGGTTTTTTTTTTTGAGAAAAATGCTGAATGAACACATCACGTTTTCAAACTCAAAAAATAATCGTTTGATAACCGTGATTTCAACATTGACCAAAATAATCGTGATTATGATTTGCTGCTTGTTCATCTTTTACCAAAACAATTCATTAACAATTAACAATCAATGTTACCAAAACAAACTCCAACTGAAAAAGGGGGTGCGCCGGCCCTTTAACCCTCACGGTATTCAAACTCCACCCTAACACCGCCAGGCCCTTTAAGCACCACCCTCGGTCACTGCCGTCGTCATGGTCACCCATTAGGGCTTTGAAGTTAATCCAATTTTAATCGTGATTTTGAATTCTCCGATCTCCAAAACTAATATATATTTTTTAAAAAAAATCCTTCTTCTTTAAAGTATATTTATTTTATTCATCAACTGTTTTATAGAAATTGCAGAACGGCTTGATACGTATTTTGCACATTATTTTCGATTTGAACATTTTGTGTATTTTCCTCAAGGGGATATTTCAAAGTGGGTTTTTTTTGGAGAGAAATGCGTCATGTTTTCAAACCTAAAATTAACCGATTGAACAATCGTGATTTCAGCCTTGACCAAAATAATCTTGCTCTGCAAATGTCCCCACTGTGGGGCTAAGAAAGGATTATCTTATTTTATATCGATTTTTTCCCGTAATGGAGCATCGCCCACCTCTGCTGCTTGTTCATCTGGTCACCGAATCCCACGGTGTTGACGATGGTGAGCTTCAGCCTCACGTTGCCTTCTTGGAGGTCGTACGTCTTGGCCGAGAGCTTCACCTTGGGCTCGAAGTGGGACGACTCGGCGCTCTCGAAGTTAGTGTTGAAGAGCGTGTGTTTCAATCAGAGGTGGGATCTACCGATGCGGTCTCTCTCCTGGGGGGAGGGAGGGAGGGGGAGAGAGAGAGAGAGAGAGAGAGAGAGAGAGAGAGAGAGAGAGAGAGGAGAGAGAGAGAGAGAGAGAGAGAGAGAGAGAGAGAGAGAGAGAGAGAGTCTAATATAATATATATAGTAATCATAACTATACATAATAACATTATTATTATTATATATATAATAATAATTATTGGTTTGAGGTGGAGCTGTTGGAGCACTTTGGTTTCTTGAGATGATGTATCATGGATAATAATAACGAACAAGGTGATGACAAACTAGCTGATGTATTCAATAACAAGTGCCCGCGCAGAGTTCTCTGTGTCCGATGGCAAGATCATATCAGGACGGAGGACCTGCTTAAGAGAGCGGAGATGGAGCTGTCACACCAAATTTGTACCGGGTGCCAAATTTGTACCGGGTTACGTAAAACATTCCAAACCTGCCTAGCAACAGATGATGGCGGACGATCGCGTCGAATGACGTAGGAAGGTTCGCGAACATTCTCGATATCGTTCATGGAGGGCGACAAGACAGATTACACTTATTTTACAAATTACATTTATTAGCGTTCCTAATTACATTTATTAGCGTTCCGAACTTTATATTTGTATTGGATTTAATTGTTTAATCGCATTTAGCTAGTAAACTGAGTGTATAAAGCAGGTTTCAAAAAACATTTGCACTCATGTTGCCAAAGACGAAATAACATAATACAGATAACGGATCGCTAGATAACACTTGTTTTTACTTTATATTTGTATTGCATTTAATTGTTTAATCGAATTTAGCTAGTAAACTGTGTGTTTAAAGTGTAGGAACGCTAATAAATGTAATTAGGAACGCTAATAAATGTAATTTGTAGAATAAGTGTTATCTGTCTTGTCGCGCTCCATGAACGATATCGAGAATGTTCGTGAACCTTCCTACGTCATTCGACGCGATCGTCCGCCATCATCTGTTGCTAGGCAGGTTTGGAATGGATTACGTAACCCGGTACAAATTTGGCACCCGGTACAAATTTGGTGTGACAGAGCCACTGAGTGAGGAAGTCAAGATCAGAAGAGGGAAGATGATCGGCCATATCTTGAGGCAGAAGAGAGAAAGTGATGGCAATGTGGCACCGGAAGGGAAAAGAAGACAACGTGGAGAAGCACTGTGGAGAAGGAGAGGAGAGATGGTGGCTGGGGGCTCACGGGATGAGGTGCGAGTGGCCGCAGTGGACCGAGAGGAGGTGAAAGGTTCTGTAAAGGGCCTATGTGCCAAGAAGCACTTGGAGGACAGGTAACAGGATAATAATAATAATAATAATAATAATAATAATAATAATAATAATAATAATAATAATGCTGTTTGACCCGCGCTGCTAAACGGAAGAGGCATTGAAAAAGTATGATAAAGGTTAAAAGCATGCACAACACACTAACTCACACTCGCAGGGAGAGACACGCCCCCACACACACACACTGTTTATCACATGATTGACATATTAACCAGGCAGGGACAGACACAAAGATGATAGGAAGATCTAAATCAAATTAATTACATAATGACCACCATGGACAAACACACAAAAAGGATCTATATCAAATGAATGACAATGGACGCACGCGTAAACACGCGCACACACACACAAACACACACACACACACACACACACACACACACACACACACACACACACACACACTCACTGGGGTAACAATATCAAATGAATAACATCATCAGCACATACACACACACACACACACACACACACACACACACACAGGATGTTAAATCACATTATCGGCATAATATCCTTGGACACACAAACTGTATATACAAATACTGGAGAATCTATATTTAATAAATTACATAATGCCCATGGACACACACACACACACACACACACACACACACACACACACACACACACACACACAGGGAGCTATATCAAATGAAGGACATAATGAGCAATCACACACAGAGATATTTTCCGACACACACACACACACACACACACACACACACACACACACACACACACACACACACACACACACCACACACACACACCACACACACACACGAGAATCTATATTTAGTCAATAACATAATGACCATGGACACACAAGATATTTTCCGACACACACACACACACACACACACACACACACACACACACACACACACACACACACACACACACACACACACACACACACATGGGGGGGTCCTCACCGATGCAGAGGATGTTGAAGCAGAACCCCTGGCATGTTGACTTGTTGACCAGCTGATGGGGGAGACCGTCGAAGCCCACGTGACCGGACAGCGAGAGGGGGCGGGCGCTCTTCTCCTGCGCACCAATCAACGGAGGAAGTTAATGACAGTATCCTGAACACTTTAAAACGCATTCCCATGAAACAGTGCAACTGTGAAACAGTGAAACTCAAACGCAAACCTAGAATCGCAATAGTGACGTCATACAGGTTGAGCGCTCGACGCGATCTCTTGTTGCGTAAAAGGTTCTTCCTGACCGGTATTTTTAGGTCATGCAAAAATACACTATGGTGAAATACTACGGTGATGATATGGATAAACAAGTACATACAACGGATAAACCATGGATATATTATGGAGAAACTATGGTATACTATGGAGATACGACGAAAGTAGGAGGAGATACTACGGATAAACTATCCGGAAAAGCAGTACTATGGACATACTACAGAAAATAAATACTTGAGCTAAGTTTAGCTGAGTTGTATATAAACCATTGACAGCTACCCGTCCAATGTTTATGGTGAGGGGGGGGGGGGGGGGGCTTTTAATGTGTAGGGCCGTCGCCCTACACATTAAAAGCCTCATTACGGGGTTAAAGTACACAAATGGGAATATTTACCCCTTGGCCCTGATCGACATCCGACGATATCATGGTGGTTTAAGATGTTGACGGTCAAACTTTGGCCCAAAGTGTTAATTAAGCATGAATAAATCAGTGCTGCTTGACGTACTCCGGTTTGTTTGCTTTCCACATAACTTGAGAATGAAAGACAACTTTTTTTCGGGCTCATGCTACATTGCGGATTATAATAGGGGCGCGATAGTGAAATAAACTATTGCATTCTTTAAACTGTAAATATAACTGTAAAATAAACAACTGTTTGTTTTGTACTTAACTCATGTATGGTAACTCTAACCCGTTAGTTTAATTTCTATCGCTATTACGAATCCAGTCCATCGGATTATGTTTACAACGTCCACACATACCCCCGTCGCGTACATGGTACGCCCCAACATGGAAGGTTGCAATCGGCGCCATTTTGGCTCTGAACGGAACCATTCCCCGTACACGTAGAGCGCTCACCGGGTCCAGTATGGCGTCGGTCGAGCCCCAGTTTCCTCAACGGCAGTTGCTAGGAGGCCGAGAACACATCCAGCGTTGCCAGATTGGGCCAGATTTACCGCACAAGCTGGCATTACTATAACAACCAGCGCGTTGCAGCCATCGTTGCCAGATTGGGCGGGAAATCTGGCCCAATCTGGCAACATTGAACACGTCGTTGGGGACGAAACATATAACAGCCCAAGGACCCGCTGCGCGGCACTTGTTTATCCTCTGTCGCAATAACGAACCATCCTACAGGTATTTTCTCCGCAACGGGCGTAC
The DNA here is from genome assembly GCA_900291075.1 of Melanogrammus aeglefinus. Lineage (NCBI taxonomy): Eukaryota > Metazoa > Chordata > Actinopteri > Gadiformes > Gadidae > Melanogrammus > Melanogrammus aeglefinus. The sequence goes on along the minus strand of OLKM01000633.1, from coordinate 58,240 downwards.
ATTACGAACGCACACTTAAGAACACGGGGAAGGGATGTGTGTGACATTATGACTGAGCGCGTTTTAAACTGCCGCTTGATCGATTATTGTCCCTAAATCAGACTTCATCGATCGCGATGGCGACCGAGTGCACCCGGGACGCGATCCAAAGCTTCCTCACGGAGAGGGGGGGGCGGGTCCCGCACGCCGACCTGACGCATCACTTCCGGAGGGTCTTTCCGGAGGACGACCCCCTGCTGAGGACCGCGCTCCGCGAAACCTTCAAGACCCACGTGGACGCCGTCGCGTGCGTTAGGGTGGAGGACGGCGTGCGGCTAGTGTGCCTTAAGAAGCGCTACATGCGCCTGGTGACGCCGCGCGTTGCAGCGGTCGTGGATGCTGACCCGCGCGTTGCTGTTGGCAACGGGGCAGGGACGACGCGCGCGGAGCCGGCTGACCGCCGCGCGCGCAGAGACGGAGATGGAGACAGGGCGACAAGTCCGTCTGTGCGCGCAAGCAGCACGGCACAGCCTGGCTCGGATTACGGAAATGACAGCGAGGTGAGCGCGAGCCCACCGCCCATGCCTTATGTACACATCTCGTCCGAGAAAACTCCCGCGTCTCCAAGCACCGCGGACACCCACGGGGAGAACGACATGGGGAACCGGTGGACTTCAAACGGCGGGAAGACTTTATCGATTGAGAGGTGCGCGCCGAGGATCGCCGTGATTGACGACTCACCGCTCCCGGTGGCGGGCGAAAGCTCCGTGTTCGTCCTACCGGGAAGCGCGCCCGGTTCCGCGTCTCAAGATACGCCAAGGCACTCCTTAGCGACGGCAGATGAATCACAACAAGTCACTTCGGTTGACGAGGACGTGTTTGGACCTGATGGCGGCGGTGGCCAAGTGGATTCTCCCGACTTCGCGACGAACTGCTCGCCGCAGGCGCTGCGCTCCATGTCGCAGCGCAACGCGTCTTTCCTCTCGGCACGGCGTGGCGACGCGGACAGCGACGCCGCATCGCTTGCGTCGTCGAACACGGATACGGACGACAGTTCCTCCTCCGTGGCGGCGCTGGACCCGCTGGAGCACGAGTGGATGATGTGCGCGTCGGACGGCGAGTGGGAGCGCCTGCTGGCTCTGCTGACCGGCGAACCGTCGCTCGTCCTGCGCAAGGACTTCGTCACCGGCTTCAATCTCCTTCACTGGGCGGCCAAACGGGGCGACCCCGAGCTGCTCGCGTTGGCGGTGGACTTCGCCAAGCGTCGCGGCGTGCCCGTGGACGTCAACACGCGGACCAGCTGCGGCTACACGCCGCTACACCTGGCGGCTATGCACGGCCACCTTGAGGTAGTGAAGCTTCTCGTCGGGGCGTACGACGCGGACGTGGAGGTGCGGGACTACAGCGGCAAGAAGGCGGCGCAGTACCTTGCGAACGGCGCCGCGCTGGACATACGTGATATTATCGGCGCGTTTGACGACGGCGGGGAAGAGGACGCAGTCGATGGCCGGGAGGAAGGTGCTCGCTGGAGCTTCCTGCCGCACCTGAGGCCCCTGCGGATGCCCGGCGAAGGGGAGACCGGGGCCCGGGCGAGGGTGAAGCCATTGCGGAGGATGTCGTCGCTGGGCCGTGTTAAACCGAGGCTCCAGAAGCTACGGGACAGGACGTCGAAGATCGTCCACAGCGCTTCGTTTCGTGAGCTGGGCGTGGGGCCGGCCCGACCCAGGTCTGAGTATGTCCCTGGATCGGAACCGGTGCACTAAACAGTGGGGGAGTGGATGGATCGAAAGGGATTCGGGGGAATTCGGGGTCGGAATCAGTAAAGTACAAGCTCAGAGTGCAGGGTTTAACTCAGGGTCCTGATCAGTCAAGTTCAAAGTGCAGAATTGAAATCAGTAAAGTTCCAGCTCAAAGTGCAGGATCTAAATCAGTAAAGTAGAAGTTTTGAAATCAGTAAAGTACAAGCACAAAGCCCAGGCATGAAATCAGTAAAGAACCACAGCTCAAGTGCGGTTCTTTTACAGAAGATATGCCAGATTATAAACAGCGTTTCCAGACACTGAGTAATGTTAGTCTTGGAAGTTAACCTTGCTGGATTCTGCGGTATTAAGCACCGACTGATTGATGGCACTAAGCAGGTGGAGGGAGGGCAAATGAGGTCAAAATCATGGTCGCGACTCCCAATCAGTAAAGAACCACAGCTCAGAGTGTTGTTCTTTTTACAGAAGATAGGCCAGATTATAAGAATTATTTCCAGACACTGATTAATCTAGCCTAGGACGAAAACCTGCTATACAATTCTTAATTATTAAGCACCTTTTTGAGTTGTGCGGAAGGGGCACCTCACACTAGTGAGGTCACTAAGCCTCTTAATGTGCTCAGGGGGGGCTGGAATGTCTTAATATCCCTGAAAAGACTCTTGAATGTCAGTGAAAGTAAATCATTGTTAGCCCCTGACAAAGACCCATTTTCTGTTATTCGATGCTGTTTTAGACTGGGTTTCTTATGGGATTTCCCGGTTTGGATTCAAAATGAACGCCACGAGTTTGTCAGGTTTCTGCTGGCTCTCCTGAGTCCAAATTCTCCCAAGCATGTGGAGGACTTTGAGCTAAGGCAAAGCCTCTTTCGCCTAATCCACCGCCACAGAGTTCGACTGTACCAGGGCCAAGTATGTGAACATGGGAAGGGGGGAGAGGAGGGTGGGGGAGAAAGAGAGTCTACTTGTGCTCACTTTAAGAAAAGGCGTGGTCGCTTAGGGTTTAAACTGGTCGGACGTGCTGCGTCTTGTTGCTGGAAGGGGAATCAATGACTGGAATATCTTCTTCTTGCGTCAACCTGATGTTTGACCTGGTTACCGACCCTTTCTGAGTCCATGTGTGTCGATTATTTAGTCGATTTTACAATTGATTCGACACACTCGTTAGGTAATTGCTTTTATTTGAACTGCGCTCTTAATTTAAAAACTTCTAGGAGTTTTTTACTTATTAAGCCTTGATTGTTTTGTCGATTAAATTAACTTGTTTTTCTTTTGATTGTATTGCGCTCTTAATTTGAAAACCTCTAGTTAATTACTCGAATTGACTTGCGCTCTTAATTTGAAAACCTCCCATGTGGTGTGGCTGCTTGGTGATGGTTGCACTTTCCGCACTTTCTCGTCACTTTGTTGAAATGGGCGAACATAATACATAACATGATACAGGGGAATTATATATATTTTTTTTTTTTGTGTTGACTTATATAGTGCACCTTTGCACAGCTTTTGTTTACACTAAAGGGGTTGTTTGCATTGTGTTTACCGTTTGCATTAGTTTTTCATTTACATTTTGGGCTTTTTAGCAGACTAAAACACTATGTCGGTACAGTAAGGATGTTCATAGAGCCAAGTGCCAAGCACAAACTATCACTAGATTAACCAATTCCCTGTATACAGCAAAGGTAACTAGGATAAGGTGCTACACAATGCTAAGTACGATAACTAAGTACGACATACAATAAGTCTTTATATTAAGTGCCAGGACGTACAAACATACAAAAAGTGTAGGAGTGGTTGGCTATGCAGAGTCTAGGTGAACTCTGAACAAGTGAGTCTTGTTTGTTGTACTTTTAATGTTTATATCTTGTAACTAAGCACTAAAAACACTGTTAATGGGTGTCTTTTCAAAAGCTATGCATATTACGGAACCATCATTCCTTTAACATGAGCTACAAGTTTTATAGTAGATTTAGATCGTTGGCCTCATATACTGTACTGCTAATTTCTTAATTAATGACAATGATGCATAAATAATTATATTTAAGTCTAACCTGCACATCTCTAGGGCTGGATCCCAGTACGTGTGTTTGATGTGTATACTACTATGCAATTATTGGTAGGGAGGGGCTCGTGGCCATTTTGAATGTTGAATGATGCCGTTAGCCGTAGAGCTAACATAACTAACGAGACAGATCTAACGTTGAACTGACTAATAAACTGTCTACATGTTATCCTGTGTGTGTTGTTGACTGCTTTCACACTGTTCATCTCATATTATAGGAGCAACATTGAAGTTTTTTTATGTTTTGATTGACTCACTAATTTCTCCATCTTTCCCACCTGTGGTGAGTGCGCACCTGCAACAGGTGCTGATGGTGCACCATTTAAATACGTGACGGTAGTGCATGACGGGGAGAAGGCAGGCAAGCAGATACAGTTATTGACCGTGAACTGTGAACACCTTGATATAGATACTTGCTTTGCATCCTTATTTTTTTATATCTTATTTACAATATATGACGGCCAAATGATGGCCTTGGACAGCCAACCCTACCTCTTTTTTGGACACAAACTGCGTCAGACAATGCCATTGCCTGCTTTCTCCGTGTGGCAAAAAAGTATTTAGTCAGCCACCAATTGTGCAAGTTCTCCCACTTAAAAAGATGAGAGGCCTGTAATTTTCATCATAGGTATACCTCATCTATGAGACAAAATGAAAAAAAAAATCTAGAAAATCACTGTCTGATTTTTAAAGAATTTATTTGCAAATTATGGTGGAAAATAAGTATTTGGTCAATTACAAAACGTCATCTCAATACTTTGTTACATGCCCTTTGTTGGCAATGACAGAGGTCAAACGTTTTCTGTAAGTCTTTACAAGGTTTTCACACACTGCTGCTGGTATTTTGGCCTATTCCTCCATGCAGATCTCCTCTAGAGCAGTGATGTTTTTGGGCCTTTGCTGAGCAACACAGACTTTCAACTCTGTCCAAAGTTTTCTATGGGGTTGAGATCTGGAGACTGGCTAGGCCACTCCAGGACCTTGAAATGCTTCTTACGAAGCCACTCCTTCGTTGCCCGGGCGGTGTGTTTGGGATCATTGTCATGCTGAAAGACCCTGAGCTGTGCTGACATAATTGCACAAAGGTCTTCTAATCATCAATTAGCCTTTTAACACGATAAGCTAAAACCATGTAGCATCAGAACACAGGAGTGATGGTGGCAGGTGGCAGGCCTCTGTACACCTAGAAGATACCCCATAAAAAATCAGTAGACTGTTCTGATTCATCGCATGTTATCTTCATTGAAAAACATTGCTTTTCCAAAAAAAATAAGAACATTTCTAATTTACCCCAAACCTTTGAACAGTAGTGTAGATGTACATTTACTTGATGATAAACTTCATTCTGTATGCAGTCTTTATAGCTTAATGCACTGAGAACTCAGGGAAGGAGGATAAGTGCATGATTAGTTAACGGGGAACTGGGATGAAAGACACAAAGGTGTCAAAGCTCTTGACGCGATGGGTTCGTTTCCAAGGGAGAAGGGGGAGGGCAGACGCCGAAAAATACAGAAGAATATTTATATTTACATGACTGTTTTCCAAATTACTCGCTCAACCTAGGAAATTAAATTATCGCGCAAAAAAAAAAGAAAGCTGCGGGGGAAAAGTGAACAAACTTCAAAGTACATATTGCCTCAGCGAACAGCGATATTTAAGCAATATCACACGAGAGGGAGTGCTGTTGTACTGTATATCAGCACGGCTGTGATTCGGTCGTAGGCACGAGGCCGCAGGCGGAGTGCCGCAGATAATCACAACGTGCTGATATAAAGTACAACAGCACGACCTCGAGTGTGATAATACAACAGTGCTACGAGCACATTTTATTAGTTAACAGTAATAAGAAACAAGAGATTATGATTTGTTTGTTTAGTACTCATTTATTTGGCTCCGCCAACACAAATAGTTCCGCAACTGAAGGGAGACAAGGCTGTTTGCCAGGCAACACATATACACACCTGGTTTGCGCTGATGTATCCAGGCCTCTTTCCTTCCCTTCGTCCTCCTCCGAGACTGATGATGACCATTCATAGTTCAAATCAAATGTTATTTTTGGAAATATGTCCGTCCATCTTTACCGTGCAAAGTTTGCCACAATCTAAGATAGGCTATTTAACAGCTGATGTAACGTTAGCTAATAACGGTTATTAGAACGCCCGTACAGCGGAGTGATTATGTCTGTAAAAAGTCGCAGTGCTGTTATACTGTATATCAGCACTCATGGAACGTCTCTTGTCCAATCAAATTGCTCGGTTGGGACCGGTCGGAACTACCTGTTGTATAAAAGGTAATATAATGAGAGGTGAGGCCTTGTGCTGACCTCAGAGTCTTGTTGACAGGAGGCAGGGCGTCAGAGATAAGGGCTTTGAGACACACAGCCCAGAGAGTCATTGACACCGTGAACGCACTTGGCTATCTTGAGTACTTGAGTTCAGAGTGATTACTGAAGCGGTTGTGGGGTCGTTGTGACATCTCTTACCATCGGCGTGTAGACATTTTGAGACATCGTAATTATTATAAAAATATAAAAGTCTCTCTCTCTCGCCCCACTTGAAATTGCTGAAGCTGTCAGGTCCTTTTGAACATTTATTCCATCAGCGATGTAGGATTGTATCTGCAAGAGTGGCTTATTTTTCCAGGTTAATATCTCTCTCTCTCGACCCCTCCCTCTCTCTTCTCTCACTCCCTCCCTCTAACCCTGCCTCTCTCTCCTCTCTCTCTTTCCCTCCCTCTGTCCGTCCACCTCTCTCTCTCCAACAATTAAGTGATATCTAGTGAACGCATGTTTTCACTTTACCAAAAATGTTACACTGGCTAAGCGCTAAATATGATATCTAGCTGCGGGCAACATTGAATCTTTTAAGTAAATAGATTGATGTTTACATGCTCCTAACGCTTAAAAATATACGAATGCACAAGGCGTATCACTTTTGTGGGCGTAGTTTCAAAGACGGATTAGAGGACATCATACGACCACTGATTCCTTCCCTTGTGATTCAAGGGTTAGAACCCACACGGCCTTCCTCAGGCCACCGCGCGCTCTCTCTCTCTCTCTCTCTCTCACAACAAGTGTGTGTGTGTGCTGAGGGGGGGGGGGGGGAGAGAGGTGGGGAGGGAGAGAGAGAGAGAGAGAGAGAGAGAGAGAGACAGAGATAGAGAGAGAGAGACTGAGAGAGAGCGAGAGAGAGACAGAGGGGTGGGGAGAAAGAGAGGGGTAGAGAGAGTGGCCGACGATAGAGAAATAGATTGGATGCCTAATCTGTGTTCTGCATATTAAACGCAGTACTTTATAATTTTTGCCTAGCTTTATGCCATTAAATATGGGTTCACACTAATATGCATGCTAAATAGTATATAATATGTATTATATGCACACTGAATATAGGCCTAATATCTCATATAAAATAGAAATCGGACATTGGTACACTAATTCATGTGAATAACTACAGAATATAAGAGTTAGGTCCAATCCCATTTCTTTGCTCAAAGGAAAATCTCAGCCCTAGCCCTCGCTGTTGCGCGTTCACGCGCCGTGGAGCCATGTCCCAATACCAGTTTAAAGGTAGCTTAAGGGGTAAGGGGGAGGGCTAACATCCCCTCAAAATTGAGATTTTCGATGGGCTCCCTCAAAGCGCTTCAGTTGTGACTTGCTCCCACAATACCTTGCGAGAAAACTGAAAATCAAGAAATATCCTAGACAAGATGGAGGGCGAAAAGATGCGACAGGATTTGAAAAACACAAATTTAAGTGTTTTCTCTGTAATAAACTATTAATTATTTTTTATTAATTATACTCTGCAGCCCGGCCGCGGACTCTCGGAAGATCTGGATATCATACGACATGAGCCCGAGGCAGCTCCCCGACCCTGGGCCGCCCGACCCCGGTCCTCGGCCGGGCTGCAGAGCCCGTGATAGGGCTCTCCCCGATCCTGGGCTGCCCGACCCCGGTCCACGGCCGGGCTGCGGCCATGGACCGGGCGGCCCGCGGTCGGGGAGCTGCCGGGCTCATGTCGTATGATATCCAGATCTTCCATGTTCTAGTGACTCCAGGTGAAAAATATACTAATATAATATATAATATAATATAATATAATAATAATATAACTAATATAATATATTATATTATATTAGTAATATCATATTAATATTATATTAATATTATATATATTATATAAGTAATGTTATATTTATCGAAATGTAGTTTCAATGCATTATAGACATTCGTTATAACCAGATACATAACCACCGCGGGTTGAATTGTCATGCACTAATCGCTAGTTAGCGAATTAGCTCGCGATCTCTGCAACATGGATAGTTCCATGTCAACACTTGCCCTATTTTAATGTCCCATTTCGCCCATTTGATTGCATGTGGGGTAATGTGTTAGGGCTGTAGAACGGACTCTCGGAAGATCTGGATATCATACGACATGAGCCCGGCAGCTCCCCGACCCTGGGCCGCCCGACCCCGGTCCACGGCCGGGCTGCAGAGCCCGTAATAGGGCTCTGCAGCCCGGCAGTGGACCGGGCGGCCCGCGGTCGGGGAGCTGCCGGGCTCATGTCGTATGATATCCAGATCTTCCCAGGTTTGATGACGTCACAGGGTAGGGTTGTCCCATTTGGTAGGGGATCGGTTAGGGGTAGCAATGAGCATGAGCAATGAGGGTAAGGGGTAGGGTTAGGGTTGAGATGTAGGGTTGAGACAGTGAGCAAAGAAATGGGATTGGGCCTTACTCTCTCGCCATTGCAGGGCTGGTCATTCTTAGAGCAACAGCGAAACCTAGCGGTGAAGAACGCGCGCTGCACGCAAAGTGTGTTTGAACAAAGGAGGCGACGTCTGCTAAAGTATGAAATGAATGAATGTGAAGTAAATAGTGTGCGCCTCTTTTATATTAAAGATGACACTGCGCCAAGCATGCATTATATATTGTAAATATTTGATTGATTTAAGAATTTCCTCTCTGAAAAAACGTGTTGCCACACTGTCAAACTACAAATCCGTCCCCTAAAGGAGCCCCCCCCCACTCTCTCCCTCTCCCTCACTCCCTCTCTCTCCCCCCTCTCCCTCTCCCCCCCTCTTTCTCTCTCTCCCTTCCCTCTCCCTATTTCTCCCCCCTCTCCCTCTCTCCCCCACCCTCCCTCTCTTTCTCTCTCCCCCCTCTCCCTCTCTCTCCCTTCCCTCTCCCTCTCTCCTCTCTCTCCCCCTCTCCCCCTCTCTAACCCTCTCCCTCCCCCCCTCTCTTTCTCTCTCCTCTCCGTCTCTCTGCCCCCGCTCTCACACACAGTGGAATGCTGATGGAAACCAGCGAAGTGGTGGCTGGAGATTCTGTGCGCGCATTTCAGAATAAGGGAGATTCAGATACCGCACAAAAAAATATTTCCAGTTTGTCAGTTTGCAGTGTGTCTGCCTGGCACAAATTTCCCAGGCAGATCCGCTCCCGTTGAGCGGATCTTTTCCATAATAAACAACACACACACACACACACACACACACACACACACACACACACACACACGCGTGTGTGTGTGTGTGTGTGTGTGTGTGTGTGTGTGTGTGTGTGTGTGTGTGTGTGTGTGTGTGTGTGTGTGTGTGTGTGTGTGTGTGTGTGTGTGTGTGTGTGTGTGTGTGTGTGTGTGTGTGTGTGTGTGTGTGTGCTCCATTAATTAGTTATTCAATGTTTCATGCATTATGCTTATTATTCTTTTTCTATTGACCAAACTTATGCCTATCACGTTTTAATGGCTTGGCATCAGCAGCAGCACCTTGCCTCAACTAAGAAACAGGCAAAAAGCGCCGCTCCTTTCAATGGAAAACCAAAATCGCAAAAGCGTTAGGATCTGTAGCCTAAATGTTTTGGACAGCGTTGCGTAGCGATTCGGCGATTTTGCATCTTTTACAGCTTTTGGTGTGAACGTACAGTTACGCAATTATCTCCGCGGCGCTATTACAACCAATACCGCTCCCAACGTGTTCGTTTGGCGCGCCTTCCAATCACCTCGTTCACGCCCCCCGTCCCTCCCAGTAGCCAATCCAATCGCAATCCCTTTGCCACACAAACACACGCACGCACGCACACACACACACACACACACACACACACACACACACACACACACACACACACACACACACACACACACACACACACACACACACACACACACACACACACACACACACACACACACACACACACACACACACACGTAGCCTATATAAACACATCATACACCAACATGTTTGTATAAACATTTATCACACAGAAACCTATTTCTTAAATAAATAAAATGTATTATTATACACGTATACACACACGACACACACACGCACACGCACACGCACACACGCACACGCACACGCACACACCTGATTGACTGTCGACGGACCAATCGCGACGTAGTTGTGTCATTGTGTCATCGGCGCCGGCCAATCACCTCGCGGAGCGGCGGGGACCACGGGGGGGTCGGGCAAAACAGCGCCGTCCGCCGCTCACGTCTCTCTTCCACCGGGCTGCTGCTCCTTCTTCCCCCTGGATCTCACTGCAATGGCGGAACAGCAGCAATTCTACCTCCTGCTGGGCAACCTTATGAGCCCCGACAACGGCATCAGGAAGCAGTCAGAGGTGAGGCGGGAGCCGGGGAGGAACGCGATCCCGATCCGATCCCGAAAACGTTGACGGTTGACGCGGAGCGGATCAGTTGCGGAGGGGAGAAACCGTTGTTAGCTCTCGGAGGCTAACCGGGGCTAGCTGCGTGTATTTGTCTGTGTGTGTGTGTGTGTGTGTGTGTGTGTGTGTGTGTGTGCGCGCGCGCGCGCTGGGTTCCCGCCGCGGCGTCGAGGCGCGGATCGCGGGGCGGCCCCACGTGGGGAGCCGACACACCCGCGAAACCGGCCGGTCGTGTCGCTCACTAAGCTAGCTGGCTTAGTGCTAACTTTATCCCAATGTTTCGTGGACGGTGCACGCTAGCTCAGCGTACTAGCCTAGTGCTAACTTTGCCCCCCCGTGTTGTGTGGACGGTGCATGCTAGCTCAGCTAACTAGCGTAGTGCTATCCTTATAACCCGTGTTTTGTGGACGGGGCACGCTAGCTGGATAGCTAGCGTGCGCCGTCCACGCAACATAAAGTTAGCACTAGTTCATTAGCTTAGCCAGCTAGCGCTAACTTTATCCCGTGTTGCAGCATGGACTGATCACGGGCCCCGGAACATGTGCTAATGTACGACGCTAACCCTTAGCCACCTAGCCAGAGATGTGCGATAGACACCATAGTCGTGGCGTAAAGGGGAAACTAGCTCAGCTGACTGGTTAGCAGACCAGTTAGCGGACTGGGTAGTTGACTGGTTCATTGACTTTCGAGTTGGTGGACTGGTTAACTTCCCTGTTAGCGAGTGATATAGCAGCTTACTTCTTAGCTGTGGTTTAGCTGTTGTCCAGTCTGCTAACATGTTCGCACTGGTTCTGCGCCAATGGTTCTGCGCCACACGGTCCCACCATAATCATGGGTTTAACTATTGACCACAGTTTATTGATTACCTGTTTATTACTGACATTATGGGAGTGAGCCTGTGTACATCGATCAGAGTGGGTCGTGACGTGGTCTCCATGTGTTATCAGGGGTTCACTGTACTGTCATCCCCGATGTCTCCCAGCGGAATCATACACTCCCTATGCTTTGGTTAATTGACTAACTAATTGATTATTTGAGATTAAACCCACTTGGCCCAAGTCGCGTCACTGCAAAGCCTTCGCCTGGGGTCACTGTGATCTCACTCTGATCACTGGATTAGTCTCACTGAGTCACTGGATGGATGTGTGCTGCGGTCACCGTCTACTAGTCTCTCTGGCCCTTTCTCTCCCTCACCCTTTCACTCCCTCACCACCACCCCCCCCCCCCCCCCCCCCCCCCCATTAGGGTCTTATCCCATACAGTGAGGGGTGCTGCGGTCACAGTCCACGGTCTCTAGCCCTTTATCCCTCACCCTTTCACTCCCTCAACCTTTCACTCCCGCACCTCCCTCCTCCCTGATTAGGGTCTTATCACGTACAGTGAGGGGTCCCCACTTTTGGATACGTGTTATAAACGTATCGCGCCATCGGTCAGCGATTCTGTTGTGTGGGTCCGGTGGACTGTCTGGTTTAAGCTCAGTGGAATCCAGGCTTCTGGTGGAAATGCACACGTGTGAATGCACACACAGAGATGGAGGTACACAGAGGGACACACACACACACACACAAGTAGGCAGGGATACATACAAGTAGGGAGGGACACTCACACACACGTAGGCAGGGACACACACACAAGTAGGCAGGGACACACAAAAACAAAGTAGGGAGGGACACACCAAGTAGGGAGTGACACACGCACTAGTAGGCAGGGACACACAAAGTAGGGAGTGACACATGCACTAGTAGGCAGGGACACACAAAGTAGGGAGTGACACACACACTAGTAGGCAGGCACACACACGGAAGTAGGAGGGACACATACTCACACATAAGGATTTACATACACACACAAACACTAGTATGCAGGGACACAGACACTAGTAGGCAGAGACACACACACTAGTAGGCAGGGACCCACACACACTAGTAGGTTGGGCCGCAAACACGCACTAGTAGGCAGAGACACGCGTACACACACACACACTAGTTGGCAGTGATACACAAGACGAATATCCATTTTTACCCTCCGGCACACAACATGTTGGCCATGTGTGAACTGCACTGAACACACTATTTTTTCACACTTAAAGTATGCACTTATTGTATGTTGATTGGCCTTACACTTAAAGTAGCCCTGGTGTAGCATCTTATCCTAGCTATCTTCCCTGTATGTGGGGAATGGGTTAGTGATTGTTAGTGCACTTGGTTCTATGAACATCCTTACTGTACCCAGTACCACAGCTATATATCGTTGTTTCTCTTTATTCTGACATGTACTTATTGTGAGTCGCTCTGGGTAAAAGCGTCCGCCAAACGCCCTGAATGTAAATGTTCCCAGGAGTGTTCCTGACACACTGTCTGCTGTCTGCATTCACAGGAAACTTACGATGGGATTCCCGGTCAGAACAAGGTGACCTTTCTGCTGCAGGCCGTCAGAGATGCGACTGGCACAGAGGAGGTGAGTGTGGACATTCACCCGTTCATACACACAATCACACACCGACGGCGGAGTCAACCCATCAGGGTGACAGCCAGCTCGTCAGGAGCAGTCAGGTCAAGGAGTCTCGCTCAGGGACACCTCTGACACCCAGCGAGGAGGAGTCGGGGATCAAACTAGCAACCTTCAGGTTACCAGTCGACCCGCTCTACTTCCTGAGCCAAATGCCGCACTGTCTTGCTAACAGTTATGTGTTTCAAGTGTGTTGAAATAAACCACATGAAATGTCTAAAAACGTGTGCAGTCATCTCTGGGTTATTTCCGTGTTGACAAAACCCCAGAGGAACTAGATTTCATCATGTGGCCGTGACGCAACATTTAGCATGGCCCGCTAGACGTACAATGGGCAAGCAACTCCAGGGAGTCAAGGAAACCTTTCAGTCGACAAGAGAGCGACCAGGGCTTTGTAGTGAATGGTTTTTTGGGGGTTATATACGGTAAACGATGACTTGGGGAGAATCATATCGTCAGGGTTAGGATATATAATGAGGTGGAGGAAGATGAGGAGAAGGAGGAAGGGGAGGTTTAGAAGGAGAATAGGAGGCGCGGTGGATGAGGAAATGATTAAAATGAGGAGGAGCAAGTGGAGTAGGAGAGGGAGGTAGAGGGGAGAGGGAGGTGATTTTCCTGGAGCCTGGAAGAGAAGACGCAGCAGCAGCTGCTCTTGTCTGCTCAGCGCTCACCTGGCCGCTCACATTCACTACGCAACGTCTCTGAGATCACATGGCCGCTCTCCCTCCCGGCCCGATGCCAGTATTTTTAGACCCCTCAAACGGGCGTCAGGGTTGCAACACACTTGTCGGGTGTGTGTACACACAATACAGGCATACATGGTATTTTAAATGTTCTCTGGAATCGGTTTCCTGGATGTTCTTCCGAGGCTGATGTTGGCTTCTGAGGACTGTCGGCCTCTGGAGGGTCTTCAGAGGCTGGTGGTCTTCAGAGGCTGATGGCCTCTGAGGCTGGACTTCAGAGGCTGTGGTTCTCTGGAGACCCTCGGCCTCTTGATGACCCCACACCTCACTCCCCTGACCCCCTGCCCCCACCCTAACCCCCACAGGTGAAGCAGATGGCGGCGGTGCTCCTGCGCAGGCTGCTGTCCTCCTCCTTCGAGGAGATCTACCCGGGGCTGACGGTGGAGATGCAGACGGCCGTGAAGACGGAGCTCCTGGCCAGCATCCAGACCGAGGCCTCACCCAACATCCGCAAGAAGGTCTGCGACATCGCCGCCGAGCTGTCGCGCAACCTCGTCGGTGAGAACGCGCTCTGGGGACGCCTGGGCTCACGGCGGGGACCATCTGTGGTCGGACCGGTTGTCGTGGTTCTGGAGTGGTTTACTGGCGGTTCCACAGCTGTTCGCTTAAGGTTCTAGATCGGTTTTCAGATCTGTGTTCTGATGGGTCTAACGGTTCTAGATCGGTTGTCAGATCTGTGTTCTGACGGTTCTAGAGCTGTTGTCAGATCAGCGTTCCGACTGCCCTAGATCTGTACTCTGTCGTGGTGCCCTGCCTGACGTGCGGTTCCTTCTCGGTTCCCTCCAGGTGACGACGGGAACAACCAGTGGCCAGAGCTCCTGAAGTTCCTGTTCGATTCGGTCAACTCCCAGGACGTGAGCCTCAGGGAGTCGGCCCTGCACATCTTCTGGTAAGCACCGCCGGGCGCTCTCACCCATTCATACACGCATTCACCATTTCATACAGAAATTCAGCCATTAACCCGTTCATGCTCACATTCATCCATTCCCATTGCATACACGCATTCGTACACATATTCACCCATCCACACACATGTTCCCCCATCCATACACCCGTTCATTCACACATTCATTCACCAACGGCAGAGTTAACGCCTCGGGGCGACAGCAAGCTGCTCAGTAGCAGTCAGGGTGAGGCGTCTCGCTCAGGGACACCTCCACACTCAGCTAGGAGGAGTCGGAACTCGAACTAGCTACCTTCAGGTCACCAGCCAACCTGCTCTACCTCCTAATGTGCTCGATTTATTCATGCGCTGTGATTGGTTAAACGTTTTCTCCGATGTTGACGTTCCACCTATCTCCTCGACTTCTCCAGGAATTTCCCGGGGATCTTCGGGAACCAGCAACAGCATTACATGGAGGTCATCAAACGCATGCTGGTCCAGTGCATGCAGGACCAGGAAAACCCACAGGTAGGAGCCCCTGAGGTCATCATGACCATTGAGCCCCTGAGGGCAGTGTCCTTCTGTACCAGTTTAGGCAAGGAAACTTTATTTATATAGCACTTTTCATACACGAGGAAGGCTCAAAGTGCTTCACTTAGAAACATGGTCATAAAATTAAATAATAGAAAATAAAGGCAAAGTTAGAAAAGGGCATTTTAGAAATAGATAGCAGTTAAAAAAGCATTTTAGAAAGTGCAGTGTATTTGAGATCAGATCAACAGTCTCTCTGGCACCCATGTTGGGACTCCAACCCGGCCTAAAGGAACCTGGTCCTTTCTCTGGGAATAAACCAGTGTCCTCCTATACCAGTTTAATGAAGCAGTGTCCTCCTATACCCGTTTAATGAACCAGTGTCCTCCTATACCCGTTTAATGAACCAGTGTCCTCCTATACCAGTTTAATGAACCAGTGTCCTCCTATACCCGTTTAATGAACCAGTGTCCTTCTGTACCAGTTAAATGAACCAGTGTCCTGCTGTACCAGTTGAATGAACCAGTGTCCTCCTATACCAGTTTAATGAACCAGTTTGAAGAATCAATTGCCAGTACTCCCAGTGTGGTGTTGAGTATCTTTGGTGTATGGGTTTGAATCCCTCTAGAGGGGGGGGGGGCTCAGTTAACACACCAGACCAGGGGTTTGAGCTGCAAAGAAAATTAGGACCACTAGGTAGAGCTAGTCTTTTGTGCCTACAGAAATAAGGCTGTACAACAATATACCGGTACTTAATATCTCTTAGTCATTTTAAGCTATGAGCATACTGTATATATCAGCACTTAACTATTTTATTTATTCATACATGCTTGTCATGTTTTCTATGTTCTTACTGCTCTGTCTTCTCCTTGTTTTTCTTTTGATGTTTTTGTATTTGTTTTTTTTTAATGCTATGCAGTAGGCTGTATCACATTAATTTCCTAACTTGGATAATTAAAGTTGACCTTGTCCTTAGTTGCCGTGTGGCTCATGGGTCTCTGCCCTCCTACCCCCCCTCAGATCCGCACCCTGGCCGCCCGCGCGGCCGCCTCCTTCGTCCTATCCAACGAGGGCACACCCCCCTCCTCAAACACTTCTCGACCCTGCTGCCGGGCATCTGCAGGTATGACCCCGCCGTCTCCGTCCTTTCGAACCCCAGAGCCCGTTTCTGCTGTGAGGTCTGAGCCCTCACACCAGGGCCCCTTAGTTTGACCCCTCACACACACAGCCGTCGTGGCCCAGAGCGGTGAGAGACACATGCGCGCGGGCGATGCCATTATTAACCATGGAAAAAGCATGGGATGGAATCTTACAGAAGTCTCACCTCTCATAGCCAGGAAACAGGAACCAGTCCAACCGAATTCCATCGCACGCGAACCGCAACAAAGCTTTGTTGTTTCCACACGTGAGTGACATCTACCTGTACTCACCCTTCCACCCGTCTTTGGTTTTTTGTTGTTCTCCTCCCTGCTGTGGGCTTTAGCTGCTATGTGGTTGTTGAGGAACCAAGCCTAAGAATTGTACTCTTTGTGTACTTAAAAGGACAATTTCCGGTGTGAAATGGATCTTGGATATGTTTTAATATTGATAACGAGTTGGAATGTTCGTTTGGGAGCAAAAAAAAGCGCGCATAGACGGCATTTCTTTCAGTTGGCTGTTTTTAGCCGATTCCTCCAAAACGCTATAAACTTGGAATGATGGGGGAATTTGTTACGTTAAAAACTAAATTGATACTTTAAACTCTTCTAAAAGGCTGGAAGTAGCCCGACACTTGTTTGGTAGTATATAATAAGGGTCTCAACAGATAAAGCGAGGCATTGATAACTTTGTAAATGTACAGATTGTTTATTAAAAAAGGGCATTTTATACAACACAGTACCATCAGTAGATCACTCGTCAACGCCATCTTGTTTTTAAGACTCGATAGGTAGATTGACGAACGCAGAGATCGTGACATCCGTCAGCACAACACGCAAGCTTCCGTGTTCACTAATCTACTTATCGACCTGTCGAAACGATGTTCACTGATGACCTATTGAACCACAAACTCCGAATCTGCCACTTTATTTCCAACTTTACGGAAGTTCCTCTCCGTCTACAGCTATGCTTTACTCACAGGTGTGTGAATTGACCTGGATATGAAGCGTCGGCAGCGCAAAATTATATAACATGAGTTTTTAAAGAGATAAGACGGAGCTCTCCTCTCCTTTTATATGCTTTACTCACAAGTGTGTGAATTGACCTGGATATGAAGCACATATCTAGCGTCCGTAGCGGACGGACTGTTATATTATTTTGCATAGCGCAAAATAATGTAACATTCGTATTTTAAAGAGATAAACTGAAGCTCTCCTCTCTTGTTAAAGAGGAGAGGAGGGGAAACACTGCATTCATAGCAAATGTATAAGCGAAAACTTATAAAACTTATAAAACTTATAAGCCAAAACGTGTCCATCTCCCTGTACTGACCCTTCCACCTGTCCCTACTCTTTTGGTCTCCTCCCCACTTCTGTGGCCTCCTAGGTGGTGAACGAGTCCTGTTACCAGGCCGACGACTCTGTGCTCAAGTCCCTGGTGGAGATCGCCGACACGGCGCCCAAGTACCTGAGGCCCAACCTGGAGGCTACGCTGCAGCTCAGCCTCAAGGTGAGTCAGGGGTCTGGGGGCCCCCACAGCACTGGGGGACCCCAGGACTCTTCGTTAGACAGAGGGGTCGCTCGTACAACCTCAAACCCTGATCGGCATGTAAACGGCCATCACACTCGCCCTTACAATACATTTTAATTAACACCTGTCCACATATTAACCACCTCATCAGACTACAACCACCGTGGACCCCCCCCCCCCCCCCCAGTAAAGCGCTGTTTTAACTGCTAGATTAGGGTTAGGCTTAGAGGGTTAGGATAAAGGGATGAAAGCTACCTTCGGGAACATGAGTGATGGTCCCTGGCAAAATAACTTTCGAATGGAAGGTTCCTATCGACTTAGACGTTAATACTTTTGCATACTAACTCGGGGTAGGGCTTTCCAACGGTACCAAGCTCCTCTCTCTACGACCACCGGAAGTGGGGGTAGCCCTGGCGGGACCATGTCCTTTAAAGCCCATCAACTCGGAGCAGAAATCATTTCATTGTGACCCCCAGGTTGACCGCCTCTCTCCTCCTCTCTCCCCAGCCTTGCGCAGACACACCTGAACAACATGCAGAGACAGCTGGCTCTGGAGGTGTCGTCCACGCTGTCGGAGAGGTCCGCAGCCATGCTGCGCAACACACCGCCATCGTGGCCCAGAGCGGTGAGACCCCACGCACCAGAGACCTCCAACACACACCGCCATCTTGGCCCAGAGCGCTGAGGAAACACACATAGACACGCAAACACAATAATCCACGGCCATCGCACCAACACCATGCACATAAGAGACACACAACACACACCACCGTTCCTGGCTAGAGTGTGGACACACAAAGAGACACACAACATGCGCACACACCACACACACACATCACCAACGCACCATGATTCAGCGGTGAGACACAGACGCAGACAATCACAAGGCCATCGTGGCCAGGCGTGAGACACGCACATATGACTCAGACAGACACCACAAACACACGCCTTGTTGGCCCAGACGGTGGACTATAACGGACAGCACCACAGACAAACACAAACACCAATCACAACGCCATCAGGCTCAGAGCGGTGATAGACACACAGACGATGAATCAACTCTTGCTGATGGTCTAAAACCTTCTGTAGTAGTCTTAGGAACAGCCAATGACGCACACACTACCCTCCAGATGTTGGGAGCTGTTTTGCCCCTCTGTTCGTGTCCTGCGGAGCCCCAGATGTTGTGAGTGTTTTAGCCCTCTGTTGTGTCTGCCCAGTGCCCCAGATGTTGGGAGCGTTATAACCTCTCTGGTGTGTCTGCAGTGCCCAGATGTTGGCCTGATGTGGACCGGAGGAACGAGGAGTGGGCCATGACGACGAGCTGGATGCGGACGATTCGACAGTGCACCTCTCCTCCTTCCTGCTGCACAATGGGGGTCCAGCTACCGGGTTCTTCATGGGAACGTACGGCAACGTATGGGGAGTCTCTTTTTAGTGTCTTTCAGCGTCCTTCAGGACCCTTTCCTTAAGGGGTTACTTTAGTACCGCCCCCTATGGGGATTTAAACTTTCATGTTTCAAAAAAAGAGCATTCATTCAAACTAAAATTATATGGCATATGCGAGTCTTCGCGGGCCATCGTTTTCGCGTGCCCGGGCCGCGATATCCGTGGTTCCGGGCCATTCGTTGACGGGCGTGGCGGGGACGCGGCGGGGAGCGCAGAGGATCAGGGTAGGGACAGGGGGGGCTGTTTGCTCCAAAAAGAACCACTGCTTGTAAGGTAACTTTCTTAGGAAGCCTTCAGTGGCTGGTGGCTTCCTCCCTCCCTTCCTGCTGCGGGGAGGGGAGCCTTCTTAAAGGCTACTTCACGGTGCGAATGAAGGTATATGCAGTAAAATAATTCTATGTA
>OLKM01000633.1:13276-38571 GCA_900291075.1 Melanogrammus aeglefinus | reverse complement strand
CTTGAGTCATTTTAAGCTATATGGTGCAATACTGTATTATTCCAGCACTTAACTATTCTAATTTATTCATTCATGCTTCTGTTCCAGTTATGCTCTTCTTCTCTTTTTTTTCCTTGTAAAGGTTTTGGATTTTGTTTTGTTAATGCTATGCAGTAGCTGTTATACAATTATTTTCTACTTGGAAATAAAGTGACCTTGTCTTAGTTGCGTGTGGCTCATGGTCTCTTGCCTCTACCCCCCCTCAGATCCGACCGTGCGCCCTGCCGGCCGCGTCCTTCGTCCTATCCAACGAGGCAAATCCCCCTCCTCAAAATTCTCCGACTGCTGCCGGCATCTGCAGTATCCGCGCTCCGTCCTTTTGAACCCAAGCCCGTTACATCTGGTGTCTTGACCCCTCACACCAGGTTCCCCGGATAGTTTGACACTCACACACGCTGTCGTGCAAGCCGGAAACACATCCTCAGGGAACATGCCGATTAACATGAGACAAAGCGATGGGAATGGGAATCTTACAGAAGTCCTCACCTTCATAGCAGGAAACAGAACCAGTCCACCGAAATTCCCATCGCACCGGACCGCAACAAAGCTTTGTGTTTTCACGGTTGACATTACGTGTAATCACCCTTACGACCCTCTTGGTATTTGTTCCTCCTGTTGGGCCTTTTAGCTGCGTATTGTTTAAGAACGCCTAAGAATTTATTCTGTGTACTTAAAAGGAAATTTCGGGCTGTGAAATGGATCTTGGGATAATGTTTAAATAGGTAACGATTGGAATGTTCGTTTTGGAGCAAAAAAAAGCGCGCATAGACGCATTCTTCAGTGGTGTTTTTAAGCCGATTCCTCCAAAACGCCTATAACTTGGAATGAGGGGGAATTGTTACGTTAAAACTAAATTGATACTTTAAACCTCTTAAAAGGCTGGAAGTAGCGCCGACACTTGTTTGTAGTTTATTATGGGTCTCCAACAGATAAAAGCGAGGCATTGATAACTTTGTAATGTACAGATGGTTTATTTAAAAAGGGCATTTTATACAAACAGTACATCAGTAGATCAACTCATCCAACGCCATCTTGTTTTAAGACTCGATAGTAGATGACACGAACGCGAGATCGTGACATCCGTCCGCCAAACACGAAGCTCCTGTTCACTAATCTATCCTTATCGACCTGTCGAAACGATGTTTCATGGATGACCTATTGAACCACAAACTCGAATCTGCCACTTTATTTCCAACTTTACGGAAGTATTCCTCCTCGACTACCCTATGCTTTCTCACAGGTGTGTGAATTGACTGGATATGAAGCGTCGGCAGCGCAAAATTATATATCATGAGGTTTAAAAGAGATAAGACGGAGCTCTCCTCTCCTTTTATGCTGTGACTCACAAGTGTGTAGATTACCTGATATGAAGGAACATATTTAGCGTCCGTACGGCGGGACTGTTTATTATTGCAATAACGCAAAGAATAATGTAACATTCGTATTTTAAAGAGGATAAAATGAAGCTCTCCTCTCTTGTTAAAGAGGAGAGGAGGGGAAACACTGCATTCATAGCAAAATGTTAAGCGAAAACTTATTAAAACTATAAACTTATAAGCCAAAAGTTCCATCTCTCGTGTACTGACCCTTTCACCTGTCCCTACTCTTTTGTCTCCTCCCACTCTGTGGCCTCTAGATGTGTGAACGATCCTGTTACCAGCCGAGGACTCTGTGCTCAATCCCTGGTGTGAGATCGCCGACACGGCGCCCAAGTACCTGCCCACCTGGAGGCTACGCTGAGTCAGCCTCAAGGTGGAGTCGGGTCTGGGGCCCCCAGCAACTGGGAACCCAGATTCGTTAGACAGCAGAGTCGCTCGTACAACCTCAAACCTGATCGGATTGTACGGCCTCACAACTCGCCCTTACAATAACATTTTAATTAACACCTGTCCAATATTAACCACTCAATCAGACTACACACCACCGTGGACCCCCCCCCCCCCCCCCCCAGTAAAGGCTGTTTAACTGCTCAGATATAGGTTAGGCTTAGAGGGTCTTAGGATAAGGATGAAAGCTTACCTTCGGACATGATGAATGTCCCTGGCAAAAGAAATCTCGAAATGGAAGTTCCTATCGACTAGACGTTATACTTTGCATACTAACTCGACGGTAGGCTGTCTCCAACGATACCAAGCTCCTCTCTTACGACCACCGGATGGGGGGGTAGCCCTGGCGGGACCATGTCTTAAAGGCCATCAACTCCGGAGCAGAAATCATTCATTGTGACCCCAGTTGACCCGCGCTCTCCCTCTCCTCTCCCCCCAGCTGGCGAGACACCAACCCTGAACAAAACATGCAGAGACAGCTGGCTCTGGAGGTGATCGTCACGCTGTCGGGAACGGCGCAGCATGCTGCCGCAAACCACCGCCATCGTGGCCCAGAGCGGTGAGACCACGCACATAGACACACAAACACACACCGCATCTTGGGCCAGAGCGCCGATGAAAACACCACATAGACACGCAACACAAATCCACGCCATCGCACAAACACATGCACACTAAGAGACACACAAACACACCACCGGTCCTGCCTAGAGTGGTGAGACACACAAAGAGACACACAAACATGCGCACACACACACACACATCACAAACGCCATCATGATTCAGCGGTGAGACACAGACGCAGACACAATCACAACGCCATCGTGAACCAGAGCGCGTGAGAACGCACATATTGCACACAGACAGACACACAAACCACACCGCCATTGTGTCCCAAGCGGTGAGGACATATGACGACATGAAACACACACACAGCACAACACAACACAATCACAAGCGCCATCATGCTCAGCGCGGTTGAATACACACACAGAGACGGATGAATCAACCTTGCTTGAGTCTAAAACCTCCTTTTGTAGTATGTTCTTAGGACAGCAAGTGACCACACAACTACCCTCCAGATGTGTTGAGCTGTTTTAGCCCCTCTGTTGTTGTCTGCAGAGCCCCAATGTTGGAAGCGTTTTAGCCCCTCTGTTGTGTCTGCGAGTGCCCAGATGTTGGTGAGGCTGTTTATAACCCTCCTGGTGTGTCTGCAGATGCCCAGATGGTGGCCATGATGTGGACCTGAGGAGACCAGGAGTGGCATACCGACGAGCCTGGAGGAGGACACTTCGACAGTAGCACCTCCTCCTCCTCCCTGCTGCCACAATGTCCAGGCTACCGGTCTCTCAGGGAACTCGGCAGACGTATGGGAGTCTTCTTTTAGGGCTCCTTTCAGGGGCTTCCTTCAGGACCTTCCTATAAGGGGCTTCTATTAGTACGCCCCTATGGGGGATTTTAACCTTTCCATGGTTTGTCAAAAAAATGCATGCATTTCAAATTACAAAAATATATAGCATAATAGGCCTCTGCGGCAATCTGTTTCTCTCGTTGCCCGGCCGCCATATCCGTGGCACTTCGGCGGACGACTGCCATCTCGTTACCGAAGCGTGCGGGAGCACGGGACAGAGTGCCCAGAGGATCAGGGTAGGACAGGGGGGCTTTGCTCAAAAAAAGAACCACTGCTTTAAGGTACCATTCTCTAGAACCTTCAGTGGCGTTGGTTTCCTCCCTCTCCTCCCTGCTGGCTGGGAGGGAGAGCTTTCTTAAAAGGGATAACTCAACGGTGGCTGATATGAAGTTATATGCAGTAATAATCTATGTATTATAAAAATGTGCAAAAAACATTGAAATCCGGTTGATCCTACCTGAGAAAAGGCAGAAAGTGTCTCGGCTCAAAAGTAAGAAATCCTCCAACTACCCACAGTGCGTTCCGCTCGCTGCACCGGCCGCCTGTTTCCGTTTGAGAGAGGGAAGACCATGGGTCATAGACGACTGGTAGTTTCAAGGCAAACTTTGTGTAACATATCCCTGTGAATGTGATACATAGACTATTTTCTTCTTCTCTCGTTTTCAAAGCGCATCTTTTTGTATATCTGACCAGCATACCATACCATTTGCAATTACAGTAGTCCCCAGCATATCAAGTATTTGTACTCAACCTTTTTTTTTATAATATATTCACAATAGCGATTTTAATACTATGGAAGGCCGGTTCTGATCGGTGAAGTATCCCTTTTAAGGGCGTCTTCATTTAGGGTACCTTCAGGGTATGACCTCCCTCTCGGGAAGTTCCAGCTGTGGGACCTTCGGGTACGGACCTCCCCTCTCTTGGGAGTTCCAGGCTGTGAGACTTCAGGGAACGGACCTCCCCTCTCTTGGAGTTCCAGGCTGTGGACCTTTCAGGGGTACGGACCTCCCTTCTCTTGGGAGTTCCAGGCTGTGGACCTTCAGGGTACGGACCTCCCTCTCTGGGGTATTCCAGGCTGTGTGGGAACCTCAGGGTACGACCCCCTCTCTGCGGGGGGGCGCGCGTCCAGGCAGTTGGACCTCCGGGGTATGACTGCTGTCCCCTCTCTCCTCTCCTTTAGTACGCGGTGGCTGGGGAGCGCCCTGGACCGCATGCCTGCTGCTGGGAGCAAAATCGTCCTGCCCATGATCAAAACAGCACATCATGACCATGCTCCAGAACCGTGAGTCTCTTCACTTACCATCAGGCATCTAGCACACGCTTTGTCCCAAACAAACTTTACAACGGTTAATACACGCATTCACACATCCACACACACGTTCACACATTCATACACACATTCACCCATACACACGCGGGTTCACCCGTCCATACAGACGTTCACCCATCCATACAGACGTTCACCCATTCAAACACACGTTCACGCATCCTTACACACATTCATCCACACAGTCACCTATTCAAGCACACATTCACGCACCCATTCACACACGTTCACACATTCACACACACATTCACACATTCACACACACATTCACACACACATTCACCCATTCACACACACATGTTCACCAATCCACACACACGTTCACCAATCCACACATAGGTTCACCCATTCACACACTCGTTCAACCGTTCATACATACCTTCACACATTCACCCACCGACGGCCGGCGTCGACCCCTCAGGGCGAGACAGTCAGCTTGTTCAGAGCAGTCAGGGTGAGGCGTCTCGCTCAAGGACACCTCCACACTCTGCGAGGAGGAGCCGGGGATTGAACCAGCAACGTCACAGTCAACCCGCTCTACCTCCTGCGCTGAGCTGACCCCCCCTCTTTCTGTATTTCTTGGACTGAGAACGGCTTCTCGCGTAGGGGAGTTAGCACCTTCTCAGTCACGTGTTTTTTTATTATTTTTGTTATTATTTTTCACATACTGCTCGCAGATGATGTTTTTTTTTTAAAAATAGCCCCATGTCGCCAGAAACACGGATGTGGACGGAGTGGGACGGTTTGTGTTAGCATCGTAACGTAAACTCTTGAAAAGATGATGCTGTGTGAGGATGAGACCATCGCAACGTTCTTTTTGGCCTGGGTCAAACGACTGTTGGCTAGATCATTTGTCAACATATTTTCTTCCGGTTTTGTGTGAGCGTGATTGGCTGTCTCGAGCCTTTTGAAAATCGTCATTCTCCTGTCACAAGTGGGCGTGTCCAGCTAGATGTAATGCTGTATAAATGAGCACCGTTTGATACAGTCCACTGGGGTATGCTGGGGGGCAGATCTGTCCAGTGTACGTTTAGGTGGTCCCGCCGACTAAAACACAGGAAGGGGGCCTAACATCACCCCTTAATACACAAAGTCATCTCGGAACATGATAACGGACATTATACAACAGTAAGTTCCGACCAAGGAATTTCATTGGACAAGAGGCATTCCATCATCAGTGCCGATAAAGAATATAACGGCACAGTTAAAGGGGACATATTATGAAAACAGCATTTTTCCTGGGATTTGGGGTGTTGTTGTGGGTAGATGGTGCTCCCAAACGCATACAAACTTTGAAAATAAGTCTGTTCATGATTTTTTGAGTGAGAGATACGCATTTCTGGAAGCAGCCCGCCTCCAGCTACCAAACGAGCCAGTCAGTTTCGACGCCCCCATCCTACGTAGGAAGGGGCACATTTGATATTACCTCCCACTTCCCCCACTCCCCTCCAATCAAGAGCATCGTCTAAGATTGTGTGGACCAGCGGACGAGCAGCTCCGCGGGGGGGGACTTGGCGCTAGCCCTGGCAGCTAAGCTCCGCGGAGTACAATCCCTTTCTCTAGCTTTTGGCCGTGATATTAGATAGATTATATAAACGCCCGTATATAATATTATGTTATATTGTATAATATAGATAGAGTTCCAGAAGTCAGCAAACGGCAACAACCCCTTCTCCTCCATGCTGTGGTTCAGTGACAGCTCATTGGTCAATGGGCAGCAGCTCATTTGCATCAAAGCTACAGACACCAGAAACAGCTCGTTCTGAAGGGACTCAAACAGAGGGGAATAGCGGTAGACGATATTTTTTTTCCTAAAAGCTATTTTCAGCAAACAGCTTCAAAAACATGTTTTCTGGAACTCAAATACTAGGTTTACTTGTTGGGAAAAGACTATAATATGTCTCCTTTTAAGCTAGTGTGTTTGTGTTGCTTGGCAACACATAGTCCCTGTCCATTTGCGGATCTATGTGTTGATAAATCATTAAATAAACAAACGCCCCCGCCGCCCCCCCCCCCCCCCCCCTCCAGCGAACTGGAAGTACCGTCACGCCGGCCTCATGGCGCTGTCCGCCATCGGGGAGGGCTGCCACCAGCAGATGGAGGCCATCCTGAGCGAGATCGTCAGCTTCGTCCTGCTCTTCTGCTCCGACCCCGTAAGACTCCCTCTCTCTCTCTTGCTCTCTGTGTCTCTCACTCTCTCTCTGCGCGGAGGACCCCCGTGGTCCACGCTCGCATCGGCCTGTTGTCAATCATCAACACCAAAGTGACCCCAGGAGCGTAGCTTAACCAACCGCCTTCCTAGAATTCCTCACGCAAGAAAAGTTTGTATATATTTACATTGAGGGCGTTTAACTGACGCTCTTATACGAGGTGACTTATAATAAGTACATTTGTCAGAAGAGAAGCAGGGGTAACCCCCTCATGATGATGAAGGGAACCCTTTTGCAGACTTTAACAATAGAGTCCTCCTCATCCAGGCCTCGGACAGCTTGTATCGACATTAACTTTTAGGGCGTTTATCAGACGCTTTTATCCACAGCGACTTACAATAAGTCCATTAATCAGAAGAAAGAGAAACAACAATATATCGCTGTCTATACAGTAAGGATGTTCATAAAACCAAGCGCTAACAATCTCTACGTTAAACCATTCCCCGTATACAACAGAGATAGCAAGGATAAGACGCTAAATCTGCCAAGTACTGTTTTTTAAGTGCCAGGACGTTCAAACATACAATAAGTGTGTACATTAAGTGCCAGGACATACAGCACACAATAAGTGCATACATTAAGTGTGTACATTAGTGACAGGACATACAAACATACAATAAGTGTATACATCAAGTGCCAGCACGTACAACATCCCCATACATGTTTAAATCTCAGTGTTGGTATTTAAGCGGAAACTGATGTTTCAGTAATGGTTTAGCCGTCACAGACTACCTATTCCTGCGGTGTTACGGTCATGTTGGTTGAACTCTTCCCTGCCGTGTGTGTTTCTCCCCCAGCACCCCAGAGTCCGCTACGCTGCCTGTAACGCCATCGGACAGATGGCCACAGACTTTGCCCCAACCTTCCAGAAGAAATTCCACGATAAGGTGAGGAGGCGAAAATATCGGTAACCGATCGGAACACTTTTTGGTTTCCGACGGGAACACATTGTTTCCGATCGACCCATTGCAGTTGACCCCTAACCCCCAGCTGTCCCAAGCCCTAATATCCCACCCACCTCCTGTGCGCAATACATTTTGCTCATCTCCCTGACTAGTAAGGGTGTAAATCCCTGGTTTCATCACAATACAATGTTAAATTGATTAATTGGATAGGATAATTGCCGATATCGAAAGTCTGCTGCCATACGATTTCGATTCAGGGGAATCGCGATCGATATGACGCGATATCATATGCCCATTTAACACAACGTCTTGCATTCACATCAACTCACAAAAAGCAACTTAATTATAATTTTGACATTTTATTTCTTTGCTCTTCCGTGTATCCAAAACAAAAACAATACATTTTTAATACAAATAATAAAAAAAATATGCATTTAAGTGCAAAAGCTTTTTTTATGGCTTAACTTGGAGTAAAAGAAAAAAAACAACTTAAAATAAAAGTGTATAGTATAACAATATGCAACGATGCAGTTGGATGATTCGCCTATCAATCGATTTATCGATGTACATCGATGGATCGTCACATCCCTAGTAGCCTGTACTTGAGAGGTGCAGGCTGCTGTTTGAAGAACATTTCTGAGGGGGGTATCATTAAGCCCAGGGTTGTGTTCTCAACTGAAATGGTTGCCTCGGTAATAACGTGTGCTGACAGAGGCCGGATCGTTACAACCCTACTAACCATCCAGTTTAGGGTTTAATTACTCATATTCATAATGAGTTTCATTTCTGTTAAAACTTTTTTTTATTAAATAAGTGGAACAACCCATTTTGTCCTGATACCCGGCCGGGTATCGATAGGAACACATTCAGTTCCAAGTTCTAAAAGTTTTTGTTTCCAATCGGCCAGTTCATTTGTTCTGATCGTCCGTTTCGGTTGACCCCTGACCCCGGCCGTCCCCCCCCTCCCCCTGCCCAGGTGATATCGGCCCTGCTTCAGACCATGGAGGACCAGACCAACCCCCGGGTGCAGGCCCACGCGGCCGCCGCCCTCATCAACTTCACAGAGGACTGCCCCAAGTCCCTGCTGGTCCCCTACCTGGAGAGCCTGGTGCAGCACCTGCACGTCATCATGGTGGCCAAGCTCCAGGAGGTGGGTCAGCGGGTCGATCTCTCTCTCTCTCACTCTCGCTCTCGCTCTCGCTCTCGCTCTCGCTCTCGCTCTCGCTCTCTCTCTCTCTCTCTGTCTCCTGACCTGTCATCTCTCGCTCTCTCTGTCTTCTTGCTGTCGTCTGTCTGTCTCGTCTGTCTGTCTGTCTGTCTGTCTGTCTGTCTGTCTGTCTGTCTGTCTGTCTGTCTGTCTGTCTGTCTGT
Source organism: Melanogrammus aeglefinus (assembly GCA_900291075.1). Lineage (NCBI taxonomy): Eukaryota > Metazoa > Chordata > Actinopteri > Gadiformes > Gadidae > Melanogrammus > Melanogrammus aeglefinus. The sequence goes on along the minus strand of OLKM01000633.1, from coordinate 29,483 downwards.
CTGTCTGTCTGTCTGTCGTTCATTCTTTCATGCTTTCTCTCCCCCCGAGGTTGATCCAGAACCTGTCCATACTCAGTCTTTCTCTCTCTGAACCTGCTCTTCATGCTCTCCCTCTCTTTCTCTCTGTCTCTGACTGTTTCTCCATCTCTCTCTCTCTCTCTCTCTCTCTGAACCTGTCCATAATCGTAGTCTCTCGCTCTCTCTCTCCCAGTTGATCCAGAAGGGCACCAAGCTGGTCTTAGAGCAGGTGGTGACCTCCATCGCCTCGGTGGCAGACACGGCGGAGGAGAAGTTTGTGCCGTACTACGACCTCTTCATGCCGTCGCTAAAGCACATCGTGGAGAACGCCGTCCAGAAGGAGCTCCGCCTGCTCCGGGGGAAGACCATTGAGTGCATCAGCCTCATCGGCCTGGCCGTCGGCAAGGAGAAGGTAACCGTGACCAACACGCTGACCCCGACACACCCTGTACACGTTATTAGGACTTTTTACGCACCACTGGTTGACCTCATCGGCTGGGCCGTCGGCAAGGAGAAGGTAGCCGTGGCGACCACGTCCACGTAGTCCTCGCTGTTGGAGCGTTGCTTCCGAAAGGGGTAGGACAAAATATCGATATGGCGATATATCGTCACCCTTCTTCTTGCGATACGAGTATCTAATCCTTTAACTACTTAATATTGACATGGCCCCCTAGAATCCGGTATCCGTCGGACTCTCAAAAAGCCTAGAAAACAAAACTAATCTGCACATCTGAATATGAATACACAATGACTGTGATAACGGTAAAGTGCTGGATTTCCGTCTTTATTCACGGACCAAACTTGAGTTTTTCAGTGACTTGCCTTTGGCTAGTTAACTTCCATTCAGGTTTCCCTCGTGTGTGTTAGTAGCGACGCGGGGAGCAGGGAAATCTCTTTCTATTTTATTAATTAAAATATCGATATTTGGGGCAATATATCCTGTCGGAACGATATTTGGCAAGACGAAGGTAGCCATGGAGATGTTCCCATACCATTATTGTTTCCATATTCCGATTCCTGCACTTCAGTGTCAGCCGATACCAAGTGTATACCGATCTAGCATTGTAACTAGAGATTTTCCTTCCCGTTACCGGTTCCGACTTCCTGAACCTGAGTATTGATGCTGATGCAGCATCCGGCGTTGGAACCAACCAACCAACAGTACTTGTTCTTATTGAAGGGGTCTCTTTCGGTGACACCAACGCATAATCGGTTCACTTAATGTTTCAGAACTGGATTAGCATTAATAACCTATAATTATAATACATGTAGTTGTAGCATCGATGCACCCATTCGCTGAGCGACTTGGTAGCTCAAACACACGTAGCTCGGAGATGACCTAACCCCTGGGTTTCTCTCTTGTCTGTAGTTCATGCCCGATGCCTCGGCCGTGATGCAGCTGCTGCTGAAGACCCAGACTGACTTCAACGACCTCGAGGACGACGACCCCCAGGTGGGTACCCCTACTGTCGGCCCCTCCTCCTCCCAGCTCCCCCGTCCTCCCACCTGAACTAAGTGTGTGTCTGTGTTCTTGATTTTCTGTCTGATCCTGACTTGTGTCTCAGATCTCCTACATGATCTCAGCGTGGGCGCGCATGTGTAAGATCCTGGGGAAGGAGTTCCAGCAGTACCTCCCCGTGGTGATGGGGCCGCTAATGAAGACCGCCTCCATCAAGCCTGAGGTTGCCCTGCTGGACAGTAAGTCATCAACCACCAACCACCACGTAGACTAGAGCCCTACTGACACTAGGTTATCACCCTCCCCCCCCAACCGCCACGTGGACCAGAGCCCTACTGATACTGGGTTATCAACCCCCCCCAACCGCCACGTGGACTAAGAGCCCTTACTGATAACTGGGTTACCCCCCCCCAACCGCCACGTGGACTAGAGCCCTACTGATACTGGGTTACCCCCCCCCCCCCAACCGCCACGTGGACTAGAGCCCTACTGATACTGGGTTACCCCCCCCCCAAACGCCACGTGGACTAGAGCGCCCTACTGATACTGGGTTACCCCCCCCCCCCCCCAACCGCCACGTGGACTAGAGCCCTACTGATACTGGGTTACCCCCCCCCAACCGCCACGTGGACTAGAGCCCTACTGATACTGGGTTACCCCCCCCCCCCCAACCGCCACGTGGACTAGAGCCCTACTGATACTGGGTTACCCCCCCAACCGCCACGTGGACTAGAGCCCTACTGATACGTGGGTTACCCCCCCCTCCGGCCCCCAACCGCCACGTGACTAGAGCCCTACTGATACTGGGTTACCCCCCCCCCAACCGCGCCACGTGTGACTAGAGCCCTACTGATAACTGGGTTACCCCCCCCCCCAACCGCCACGTAGGACTAGAGCGCCCTACTGATACTGAGTTACCCCGCCCCCCGAACCGCCACGTGTGGACTAGAGCCCTACTGATACTGGGTTTACCCCCCCCCAACCGCACGTGGACTAGAGCCCTACTGATACTGGGGTTACTCCCCCCCCCCAACCGCCACGTGGACTAAGAGGCCCTACTGATTACTCGGTTACCCCCCCCCCCAACCCGCCACGTGGACTAGAGCGCCTACTGATACTGGGTACTGGGGACCCCCCCCCCCAACCGCCACGGTGACTAGAGCCCTACTGATTACTGGTTACTCCCCCAAACGCCACCTGTGGACTGAGCCCTACTGAATACTGGGGTTACCCCCCCCCCAACCGCCCACGTGGACTAGAGCGCCTACTGATACTGGGGTTACCCCCCAACCGCCACGGTGGACTAGAAGCCCCTACTGATACTGGGTTACCCCCCCCCCCCCAACCGAAACAACCAGAGCGAGGGTTGTGTGTGTGAAGCTAAACACTGTCTTCCTCCTCCCTCTCCCCTTCCTCCTCCTTTCCCCCCCCCCCTCCAGCCCAGGACATGGAGAATATCTCTGAGGACGACGGCTGGGAGTTTGTGAACCTGGGCGACCAGCAGAGCTTCGGCATCAAGACGGCCGGCCTGGAGGAGAAGGCCACGGCCTGCCAGATGCTGGTGAGGACGGGCTGTCTCACTTTCTGTCGCTCTCACCCACACAGTCTCACTCTCAAATGCTCACCCTCTCTCTCCCCGGAGTCACTCTCTCAAACGCGCTCTAGTTCACTCACTCTCCCCCACTCTCAAACGCTCTCACTTTTTATCTCTACAACAACCACTCTCTCCCTCAAACACTCTCACTCTCTATTTCTCTCTCGTTGAATCCCCTCGACGCGTCGCCGTGGATACCTCCCATGTGTGTTTAACCTCGTTCCCTCCCTGACGCTCCAGGTGTGTATAACCTCCCCCCCTCCTCCAAGTGTAATGCTGTGGGTAACCTTGCTCCTCCCTCTCTCCCTCTGCCCTCTTCTCCAGGTGTGCTACGCCAAGGAGCTGAAGGAGGGCTTTGTGGAGTACACGGAGCAGGTGGTGAAGCTCATGGTGCCGCTGCTCAAGTTCTACTTCCACGATGATATCCTTTCACCTCTGACCTGCCCTTTGACCCAACCCCTGACCCCTTTGACCCTCCCCGCCCTCCCTGGGTTGTCAGCCATGTTGAGATGTGGGCTGGTGGTTGTTAAGCACCTGGTCTACTGAGGAACCTCCACCTGCTAATGATATTTGGTGACAATGAGCAACTTGCTAATGTTAGTTAGCGACTTGAATTGTTGACTCGCTAACGATAGTTAGTGACTTGAATTGTTGACTTGCTAACGATAGTTAGTGACTTGACTTGTTGACTTGCTAACGATAGTTAGCGACTTGACTTGTTGACTTGCTAACGATAGTTAGCGTCTTGAGTTGTTGACTTGCTAATGATAGTTAGCGTCTTGACTTGTTGACTTGATAATGATAGTTAGCGACTTGAGTTGCTGACTTGCTAAGGATAGTGAGTAACTTGCTAACAATTGTTAGCATCTTGACTTGTTGACTTGCTAACGATAGTGACTTGCCAGGGATAGTTAGCAAATTGCTGACTTGATAGTTAGCGTGTTGACTTGCCATCGATAGTTGGCAACTTTCTAATGGCACGATAGTTTTTGCAATTTGCCAATGATGCTTACGGCTAACAATCGTTCACAAGTGGGAGTTGTAATTATTACTAAGTGAAATCCATGTCGTCGTCAATGCACTGCCCCAAGGTCCCGAGTGTTGTCCCTTGACCCCCCCTTTACGTGTGCGCGTGGCGGCGGCGGAGTCCATGCCCCTCCTGCTGGAGTGTGCGCGGGTGCGCGGCCCCGACTACCTCACACAGATGTGGCACTTCATGTGTGATGCGCTCATCAAGTCCATCGGCACCGAGCCCGACTCCGACGTGCTGTCTGAGATCATGCACGCCTTCGCCAAGGTGAGCGCCACTCCGTACCTTAGCGTACGGAGTACCTCTGCTAATGCTAAGAGGCTGTGATTGGTTAGGAGTTTACAAAAAGTAACTAACGCCCGACAGTCGGAGAGTCTGAGAGTGTCTGAGTGAGTGAGGGAGTGTGTCGGTGGGTGAGGGGGTGTCTGTCGGTGGGTCAATTAATGTCACCGTGGCCACTGGCTGTGTCTCCTCCTCTCTGTGCCGCACACCGACCCCCTGCGGTTGCGTCCTGTTGCGTCTCCTCCACCGACCCCCTGCTGTATCGTCCCCCCTGCTCACCGACCCCCTTCTGTGGTGTTCTGTTGTGTCTCCTCCACCGACCCCCTGCCTCGTCTCTCTCCCCCCTGCAGTGTGTGGAGCTGATGGGCGACGGCTGTCTGAACACGGAGCACTTTGAGGAGCTGGGAGGCATCCTGAAGGGCAAGCTGGAGGAGCACTTCAAGAACCAGGAGCTCAGACAAGGTGAGGACCCCTACCAGTCAACCTACTCCACCTCCTGAGCCTCAAAGCTGTCCGTTCCTAGAGCGACTTCATGCAAACTAGACGTGAAATGTTTTAGACAAGTAATTTATTAACAATTATCAATATAGTAAAAAAATATATATACGTTAAAGATTCAACAAAAGCCAAACTGCAATTTATGGCCCTTGAAAATATATTCTACACCAGTCAAACGACCTCTTGACACATTAGATGTCAGGTCAGATGTTCTGGAGGACTCCTCTGAGAGTGTGTCCTCCTGTCTCCTCTCCATCACAGCCAAGCGGCAGGACGAGGACTACGACGAGCAGGTGGAGGAGACATTACAAGACGAAGTAAGTCCCCCCCCCCTCAGCAGTCATCCATTCACTTTAACCTAAACGCTGCGGTCACAACCCACACGCTGTGTGGAGCAGGGATTCTTCAAGATAGAGGGCTCTTCATAGAGAGGGATTATCAGTCTTCGTCACTCTACGGCACTCCCCGCTTTACGCGCATGTCGTTGGCAGAAAGAGACCAGAGCGACGAGAGCCGCAATCATGTCTTGTTGTGCGGTTGGTTGCACAAACCCTTTTAATAAGACTGATTATCCCATTTATTCTACTTCTTGCTTGCCAACATAATAAAACAATTCAAATACTTGCCAAGGAAAATTAATTAAGATCATTCATTAATATTTTCATGCGTTTTAACAATCCAAATATAAAGTTTTTCACATAAATAGGACGGACCATCGATACGACTAGGCAACGGGAGGTATTCTAGTCCGCTGAGCTACGAGCCAGAGAGCTAACGTTATGGATTGTACAAATTTATAATTCGAAATTCGTTTCAGCCTTTATACCACAGATACTCTAGGGTCTATAGCATATAGCATATTACCGCGTTCTCTGATTTAATGTAACAGTAAGCTGACAAATCACTTATTAACACGCGCAACTACGTATTAACCTCACAGAGATACTTGGCAAACAGTCAAACAAATTTTCTTTTTTGCCATCTTTCTGCGCGAGCAGCCGCCGTGTTGATAAACCAAATAATCCCGCTATATAGAATCAAACTTAACATCTGATGTGTTAATTCTGTGCTAGACTCTTTGGCATATACAATGCTAGGTGGGCCAACTGAATATAAATGATAATCTGAAACCTACCTGCTTCCAGGATGAAAATGTATTAATTGCATTTTAGAGCGCTTTTCCAGGTACCACTAAAGGTGTCTGTCTGTAAAATGAGTGTTGTGTCTGTAACCATGTCTGTGTGTATATGTGTGTGTCACCTCATCACTGTCCCTCTGCCCTGTAGGACGAGAATGATGTGTACATCTGACCAAGGTTTCTGACATCTGTCACTCGGTGTTCAGCGCCTACAAGGAGAAGGTGCTGCCCTGGTTCGAGCAGCTCATGCCCCTCATTGTGCAGCTCATCGTGAGTCTCCTCCACACTCAACTGACTTAAGTCTGGCTTAAGACCCTTCTCTCCTCCACACTCCACTGACTCAAGTCTATTCTCTCCTCAACACTCCACTGACTCAAGACTGTCTTAGGTCCCTTCTCGCCTCCACACTCCACTGACTTAAGACTGTTTTTGTTTTCGGTCACTTCTCGCCTCCACACTGCACTGACTCAAGACTGTCTTGAGTCCCTTCTCGCCTCAAGACTCCGCTAACTTAAGACTGGCTTAAGTCCCTTCTCACCTCCACACTCCAGCGACTAAAGAATGTTTCAAGTCCCTTCTCGCCTCCACGCTACACTGGCTTAAGACGTTCTTAAGACGTTCTTAAGTCCCTTCTCTCAACCAAACTCCACTGACTCAACGCTGAAATCGATTCTCGCCTCCACTCCACTGGCTGAAGTCTTACTCCATGATGAGTAACTTCAGAATAATTGAGTGCCACCAATGGCATCTCGTAGAGGCTTTTTATATATTTTAACACCTCAAATTCAGGATTGGGGTCTTACCATGGTTTTATTGTGTAGCCCGTCAGTTATAGGAAGTCGCATGGGCCTCACAGGCTGCGTTTGATGGCTGCAAGGAAGGAAGGAACCAAGGAAGAAACTTCCTTCCTTCATCCTTTGAAGGAACCATGGAAGGACTTCTTTCCTCCCATCCTTTAAAGGAACGAAGGAAGGAAGTGTCTTCCTCCAAGGAAGCAACACAAGGATGGCTCCTCCCTTCCAGAGCCACCAATTCCATCCATATACCACCAGTGCTTGAATCCTGGCCGACCAGCGGCGTATTAAACCTCGAGGTTTCACACATCACTTGTGCTGACCCTCCACATCGTTGTTGGGGTCTGACCTCTGACCTCTCCCCCCACCCCCAGTGCCCCAGCCGTCCGTGGGCAGACCGGCAGTGGGGGCTGTGTATCTTCGACGACGTGGTGGAGCACTGCAGCCCCACCTCCTTCAAGTACGCGGACCTGTTCCTGCGGCCCATGCTGCAGTCCCTGGTGGACGCCAGCCCCGAGGTCAGGCAGGCCGGGGCCTACGGCGTGGGCGTCATGGCGCAGTACGGCGGCGAGAGCTACCGCCCTCTGCGCACTGGTGAGTGAGCGGGGGTGACCGGAGAGTGATTGAGAGTGAAGAGTGTGGTGGAGGCTGTGTGTGTGGTGGAGGCTGTGTGTGTGGTGGAGGCTGTGTGTGTGGTGGAGGCTGTGTGTGTTGTGGTGGAGGCTGTATTGTGTGGTGGAGGCTGAGTGTGTGGGGGGACGGGATGGATGGAGAGGAGGGATGGGTCTGGAGATGGGGTTGGGCAATCGTCTACAAGCTTCCATCGTCCGATAGCGCCCCCTAGCCCCCTTGGACCAGCTCGAGCTCCGCTGATTAAGTTTTGATACGTCAGTTCGCGGCGGCGCTCTTGATAATGACACACGGCACAGCACATGTTACACAAAATGGACGCTATCTTAGTTAGTAAGGCGACAGTAATTTCACCCATATGAAAATTTTTTGGATTCAAGCCAAATGAGAATGGTGAAACTAAAGACGTCAACCAGCTGATATATCGGCTTTGTAAAAGGATGATTCCGGTGTAGGATTCCCGGACTACAAATTTACATGCTCATTTTAGGAGTGCGTCATCTGGCAGATCATGCTGCTTCAGCTCCACGTGCCGCGGCCTCCGCTGTTGCTACAACCTCGCAGCAGCCCTCAATCCTGGCCGCCTTCTCAAGGGGAAACAAATACAAGCGAGACAGCCTTCGATGGAAGCAGTGTACCACAGCTGTGACCCGGTACTTGTGTAAAGAACTGGTTTCCTTCAAGACGGTGGAGAAGACCACCTTCAAAGAAATGCTGGCAACGCTGGACAAAGCGTATGAGTATGCCTACGCGCAAATACATTTTCCCAAACTGCCATCCCCCAATTTTATACAATGAAAGCAGAGCGTCGGTGTGTCACCGAGAATTAAAATCGGACCGCCTTCATGTGCCTGACCACAGACATGTGGTCATCTCGTGATAGACATGATGCCAATTACATGGTCTCTCACCAGCCCCATTATATTAGCAAAGGCACTGGCAACTAGAGGCGAAGTGTTTGGCCACATCCTTCGTCCCAGAAAATCACACGAAAGTATACTGGCAGACCGCCTCTCAAAGTGGGCGCTCAGAGTGGGCCATAGAGAAAGAGAAGATATCCTGCATCACACAACCGACAATGGTGCAAACATTATTGCAGGCGCGTCCGGGGAGCTCAAATGGGCCTGGTTGAACTGCTTTGGAACATAATTTGAGATGTGGCCATAAACAACGCACTCGATGGAAGAAAGGGATCGCACTAGTCGTTGCGTTTGGTGTCTGCCGGGCATCAACGGCGCCTTTTCTCATAGTTGGCGATGGAAACGGGAGGCTGAGCAAAGCCCAGGATGAGCTACAACTCCCCAAACAGGCTTTGATTACGGTAGGGTTATTAGATTTTATTATAAGGCCTACAGTAGGCTAGAAGCAGAAGATGGCAGAGAGGATACTGGAACAGGCCGCAGCAATCAAGAGGGTTTTCGCCAATAACGCAAGGCGCCGTCCCCTGCTAAACCTGACGTGGCAAGATGAAGCTGTGCTGCTGGAGGCAGTGAACAAAGCTCTTAAAACCTCTTTCCGACTTTACGGACATACTGTCTGGCGAAACTATGTAACAAGTCTCTTTCCTTGCTGCCACGCGCTGCATTTAATGAGAAGACAACGTCTTGAAGGGAAGACGACGAATGACTTCGGAATGACGTCCGTCATTAAAAGCGGGGTTGGTGCTGCTGGAACTAGAGAACAAGTATGATAATAGAGCGTCATTACAATTAATGCGCTTGTCTGCTCTCCTCGACCCACCCGCTACAAAGGGGCGACCGTATCGATTGCCGTTTCCTCCGACAGCCCGAGAGTTCGATTGGAGGCAGAGATGGTGTCATTTGCGCAGGAGGCAAACCACCGGACAGGTAAGGTCAGAGTGGACGATGTTGAGACCAGAGCAGCAGTGGACCTATTCCACACGAGCCAGCTGAGCACCTATTCCACCACGCGCCACTAATAAAAACCAACCCTTCCGCTGGATAGCTTTTGAGAAGGCGAGAAGCAACCTGTGACACTCACTTGAGGAGCAACGGGCAAAGGGCAGAGGTAACCAGCCCTACCGGGCAAAGGAAGATGCACTAGATGGGGACAGTGACCCACTCGCATGGTGGAAGGGCAAACGAGAACGCTTTCCGTTAATGGCCAAGATTGCGAGTAAATATCATTGTAATATGTGCTACTAGTTCACCTTCGGAGCGTGTATTTAGCAATGCAGGCAATGTTGTTCACGCCACTGAGGAGCTTGGTTGAAGCAGAAAAGGTGAATATGCTGGTGTTTCTGTCCAGAAACCTGTAGGCTATGCACACACTTTAAAATGTGTATTTATTATTAGGCTTTTAGGCATACATTGGATTATTTTGTTCCTTTGAATCCAAATGAGGTTTTCTTTCGATTGGTTCTACAGTCTGCAATAGTCCTAGCAAATGTTGTGCCCATTTTTATTTTATTTGCTCTGAAATTATTTCATTTTTTAATTTGAGAAATGGACACTTAGACTTTATTTTAAATTGTATTTATTATTATGCTTTTAGGCCTACTTGCACTGCACAATACAATTGGACTATATTATTGTGCATCAGCTAAAGCTTGCAAACATTTTCGTTTTAAAAGAGTTTTGTGAAGACTTCGCCATCTGTTATACTTGTGTTATGTTCAATATTCTGTTATAATTGTTCTTTAAAAGTGTTTTGTACGTGGGCCTACTTTGAAACTAATGTCTTATTTTTCTGTTCCAAATAAACCCGACAACCTTTTGACTGGGATGTTTTTATGTGAACGTCAATGGGACTGTCTAAAACTCACTGACATAATTATATGAAATTGTCTCTTCTAATATTTCATTAGTTTGATCATATGGCCTGAGATCATCAACTCCTAAATCATTTCAAAAATATATATATATCGGCTGTGCGCGCAGCCTTTGGCTTTGCGCTGAAGGGTAGGCTAATAGAGAAAACACAGGCTTTGATTATAGATACACATATCAGTGTTTCCCATACAAATGAGGATGAATTTAGAAACATTTTCCCCTGCTCAAGCAGATTTTCTATTTATTTCTTCTTTTCAAAAAGTGACATGTGCAGCGGGGTGTGATGTCATTTCGCGGTAGGTTTCCCTCTCCTAGCATTAGCAGTCAGTGAATACGGCAGGTCAGCGCTATAGTATGTTTCCACCTGTGCCAGTTAACTTCAATTACAATTTGCAGGGCTTTTTAAGTTGTAAAAATAGCGAACACGGCGCCGTTTTTCGAAAGAAAAATAATATTCTTTTATTAATTATTAAAAAAATTATCGCGCAACTTGAGACGATCGACGATGGAATTAATCTATCGACTATCGGCCCATCCCTGGTAGGGCATTGACTTTGGCCCAAAAATCAAATTCGAAGTTCGTTTGTTTATTAATATTAATATTCGAATATATTCGAATATCTATTTAAAAAAAAAATGTAATACCTTCAGTAAGACATATATGGTATCAAACTTGAGTTGTATATGTTTTGTCCACCAGAGGGCAGTGTATATAGTCAACGTCAATAGGCACGGCAGGCTACGCGATGTTTTCAGAAACATTTATTTATTAAGGTCAGACACGAACTGTGTATACTGTTGCATCAAAATAAAGATAAATAAGCAGTCAAGTCAAATAAGCCAGTCAGGCTAAACTGAAAGATACAACTACTAAGGGTAGGCCTAAAACAACAAAAACACCATCCTTCCAGCCACTAACGAACGGCCCATTGCCAAGCATTGTATACGCTCTAAACTTCGGGTGCTGATGTCGATGTTGACGCGCGGCCATTGTTATACAAAATTGGCGCAAACCAGGACGCCTATGTCACGTTTGTCACCTACAGGAGCCCAGATGACCAATGATAGCCTTGCTAATGAGCTCACAACACAACATCACCAGCCCTGAAAAAGCCGCGGAATCTGAATTGAAAACAACGTTCAACAAAGACATTTACAAAAAATAATGCCCATAACAGGTTCGAATATTAAGGGCTGCCTAATATTCGTTCGAATATATATATATTTTTTTGATATTCGAATTATATTCGAATTACGAAGTTCGAAGTCAAAGCCCTAATCCCTGGTCTGGGATGTGTTTTTGGTGTTGCAGCAAAGAAGTTGTACGGATGGATAGACTTGCGCAACGTTAGTATTTTAAACTATGTCCTTCCAAGACAACCCCCTTAGTTATTTCAGTAACGGTGAAGATACGGTGTAGATTACTATGTTGACGATCATATGAAACAGACTGTCTTGTTTAAAATCCAATCTCTTTAACCTCCAGAAATAATTTGAACGATCAGAACTGATCTCATTTGATGCCTTTGGCTCGTTACTTAAGGATTTATGATGTAGAACTATTGGAAATTGTAACTCTGTATAACTCCTTACTTGAAATCCCCAAACTGTCTTTTAATTGTATGTAAAATAAAATAATAAAAACAAATTCTGGTTGAAATTGAGCTGAAAAAGGGTGAGGCTGGATTCCATGTTGGACAATGTAGTGATGTATGTACTGATTTGCGTTATTTACCTTCAATACTGTCCTGTTTCACTTTCTGCCTCACAACAAGCTGCTGAATGCACATTAGAAATGGAATAAGTAAGAAATGCCATCAAAACGTCGCAAACAGGGAATTCTAGCTTACATATCTCGTGCTAATACGCAACATGCACAGCTAACCAAAAAGGGTGAGGCTTATATTCTAACCCTTGTGTGTCTCCCCCCCCCAGAGGCGATCGCACTGCTGGTTGGCGCCATCCAGGCGGCGGAGTCGCGCTCAAAGGAGAACGTCAACGCCACTGAGAACTGCATCTCGGCCGTTGGCAAGGTGATGCGATTCAGGCCCGAGTGCGCCAACGTCACCGAGATCCTCCCCCATTGGCTGGCCTGGCTGCCACTCAACGAGGACAAGGAGGAGGCGGCCCACACCTTCGACTTCCTGTGTGACCTCATCGAGAGGTAGGCTCCTCTCCAAAATCGAGCCGTGTGTGTGTGTGTGTGTGTGTGTGTGTGTGTGTGTGTGTGTGTGTGTGTGTGTGTGTGTGTGTGTGTGTGTGTGTGTGTGTGTGTGTGTGTGTGTGTGTGTGTGTGTGTGTGTGCGTGTGTGTGTGTGTGGTGTGTGTGTGTGTGTGTGTGGAGAATATTCAGTTGGTTTCATTTTTCCTTTCGTAACCCACAGCAACAACCCCTTCGTCCTCGACAACCGGACAACTCCAACCTCCCAAGATCATCTCCTCATCATCATCGCCGAGGGCGTGGCCAACGAGTCCGTGAAGAGCGAGGACGCCTGCAGCAAGAGGCTGGCCAACGTGGTCCGACAGGTCCAGGTGAGTCTATTGCATGGTACTGAGACCGGTCAGGGCGGGATGGAGCTCAGGAGGTAGAGCGGGTTGGCTGGTAACCGCAAGGTTGCTAGTTGGATCCCCAGCTCCTCCTAGCTGGGCGTCGAGGTGTCCTTGAGCGAGACGCCTCACCCTGCCTCACCCCCTGGCTGTCGCCCTGAGGGGTCGACTCCGCCGTTGGGCTGTGAATGTGTGCATGAATGGGTGAATGTCAATATTGTAAAGTGCTTTGAGTGGACACTGGTCAGAAAAGCACAGTATAAATGGTTTATTTACTGTTTAAATATAATTTATTCGCCAATCCTAATGTGACGATACAATTTTATTATTAGACGTTTGATTTCATTCCTTACTAAAAGTCATTCATAGTTTTTATAAACACCCCACTACTTTTAATGCTAATAGTTCGATGGGTCACACCTTATTGTTTGTGTGTGTTTTTCAGACCAGCACTCACATTTTGTCTGCACACGCGATAGAAGGATTACGATAAATGTTTACGTTTGATTTCTAGATGTTTCATGTGGCGCTTTATTTGATCAGAAAGTCTCATTGAGGTGAATCTCTTCTGAATGCGACATGAAACGTGAAAACATGAAAACGATTACAAATGACTAAAATATCCTAAAAGATACTATGACGGATATATATCTTTCTACGTAATTATTTACGAGTAAACCTTCCTTTAGTGTGTTATAATCCGTCTCTCTCTCCTCAGACGTCGGGCTGCCTGTGGACGCAGTGTATCTCCTCCCTCAACGAGGCCCAGACGAAAGCCCTACAGAGTCTGCTTAGCAGCGCCTGAGTCCCCTGTCTCCCGCTCCTCCCCCAGACCCCCACCAACGCCGCCACTGCTCCCATTTTAACGTGAAATAAAGTCAAAACATCCAGAGCCGGGAAATCCTCCCTCCCTCCCTCCGCTCATGAGTACTTCCTCTTCCTCCTGCTGTGAACTCTTTGTGAAAGGACTTCTACACAAACACACCCCCCCCCCCTGATCGTTGCCTCCCCACCCCTCCCTCCCACCCCAGCGCTACACCCTCACCCTCCTCCCCCCCCACCCTTTCCTGACACGAATCTCGGCCGGACGGGAGGCAGAGCCAGCTGGAAACGGAGGAAAATAAGCTCCTCCCAAGCTCCGACATTTTGTGTTTTTTATTTTGACGGCGATGTCGACCAATCGAAGGCCTCCTCCACCGCCCCCGCTGCCACCACGAGCAGACTCTACCCAGGCCTCGACAGAGAGCCGTTTGTCTGTCTTAACGATCCGAAAGCAGATTAATTGTCTCGTATCTGGACTATTTGTTTTTTCTTCTTTTTGGGGGAAGCTATTTGTTTTAAGGGGTTTATACATTTTTTTTTTTTTCTTCCTTTCACGTGTTGCCCAGTGGAACCTGTGAAACCAGTGGAAGAGGGGGGAGTCTTCTGGTGTCTGGGTCCCGGTGGAGACTGGCATTTCAGGAGGACTCGGACCAAGAGCGGGATTAGCAATGCTCGATGGCCGCCGCCGCCTGTGGATTAACTTTGATTCTGTAAATGGTTTGTTTTTGGTTTACGCCCAGTATGGGACTGGGAAGAGGTCTTGATGGACTGGAAAGAGGTCTTGATGGAGCATTGCTTGGATGAGGGGGGGAGGGGGGGGGGATGCTTCTAAAGGGGGCTAAGTGCTAACCCCCGTGTTATTAGCGGCGCGATTCTAATGACTTAGAAACCCAGGGAGAGATGGTCGCCCAAACCCTGGTTTGGTCCGGCAAAACTCGCGTTGAAGCCCAGGTGGAGTTCAAAGGTGTCAAAGTGTCTCGTTTTAGAACGGTTTTGATAGTACTAGGGAGTTCAGGCGAGGGAGAGCAATAACCTTTATTAGTAGCCGGTCTCTGGCGCGCTGTCGGGGATCGAACGAAGTTCGGAGAATCTCTGTTCGGGAAATGTTTCGCTGCCAACTGCTGATTGGTTTAGAGGCTGATGGTGTTTGATGGAATTACACGAAATAATACCAAGAATAAATTCCAACTGAAAGAACTGTCTTTTTCTGATCTGTGTGTTTTGTGTTTCATGCCAGGTACCTTGGGTCAAAATATTATTTTCAATATATATAAAAAAGATCATTCATATATTGATGTGACCTTACTTTGAATTTCTTAGGAAATACAACGGTTTGCTTATGTTAAATTCCCTAACGTAGGATATGGTAAATTACAATCCATTGAAACTTATTTATTTAAATTATGCCATAAAATACCGGTAGATCTTTTTGTGCAGCCATGTTGATGCTTAAAATAAATCATTTTGCATTCTTTTAAATCATATGCCCGGAAATTTTTCAAAATCCGATTTTTACATGGATATATCATGAAATGGACAACGGATTCCAAAATGGTACCCATTCATTCCTATGTAAACTGCTCAGGCAACATCAAGGAGAGATATGCTTCCGCATCTTGGGAGCCTAGCCACGCCCTACTTCATGACATACCGGATGCAGAAATATTCTTGTTTATTAGCATTGTAGCATCATATGCGAGAGGTCTGAGCGATCGCAGTCGCATTGTTTACCGACATGGAAGTATAAGTTACTAATCCCCTGACGATTCTCTATGGGTCAAATGCTCTGTCGCTAGCTTGGCCACTTTTTAGAGTTTAATATGGGTTTAAACTCAAGTCAAGTGACGTCTTAGGCTCCATTGATGTACTTGTGGTTTAACGCGCAGCTGCATTATACCTTGATCTCAATTGCTGTGTCTTCAGAGAAATTCACATCAGACACTACTAGAGGGCTTATTTTGTGAGTGTAAAGGTACGGCCACACTGCACGCGTTACGGCGTTGAAAATCTGCATTTTTGCATAGGGAACCATTGGTGTAGGCCGCTTTAACGCGTGATGGGGCGTTCACACCAAAAGCGTCTGACGCGAATTGAGCAGCAATTCTACATAGACAATGATTGTAAATGGCGCGATTACACAGGATTTTATATCAGGCCGCGCGATTGAAGCGTCTGAAGCGGCGCGAATGAAGTTGGAAAAATTGAACTTTTCAGGCGGCATCGCGCCGCGACATCCAATCAGCGGCGAGTATCTCCAGACGTCACATTCGTGACGACGCGGGGCACATCTATGCACACAAACACTGGAGGAGAACTGATCCGTGGCGTTGGTGGGCACCGGTCCTTTATTACACGGCAGCTGTATTTTGACAGGGACGTCGTACGAATGAGGAGAGGCGATGGGCCAAAGTGGCAGCAGAGTGGATCGCTGTAAGTTCTGGACTATTACCGTGGCTTGTTTTACCCATTACTGACTGTGTTTCGTGCCCATGCGCTTGTTTTTTTCCGAGCGACAAGCTGAGCGAGAAACAATGAAGCCAATTATGAGCGGATGATCCAAAATTGACATTTTGAATCAAGCGGCGCATAGCAACACGCGTTTC
>OLKM01000633.1:0-13251 GCA_900291075.1 Melanogrammus aeglefinus | reverse complement strand
AACGCTTACACCCCCCCCCCCCCAACCCGGGAGACTAAGCCCCATACTATACGGGGGGTTACGTTACCCCCCCCCCCCCCCCCCAACCCCCGGACTAAGCCCTACTGATAGTGGTTACCCCCCCCCAACCCGCACAGTGACCTAGGAGCCTACGATATTGGTTACCCCCCCGCCCCCCAACCGCCCGTGGAATAACCCTACTGATACAATACCCCCCAACCGCCACGTGACTTAGAGCCTTACTGGATACTGGTGTTACACCCTCCCCCCCAACCGCCACGTGACTTAGCCTCGATACGGGGGGTACCCCCGCCCCCCCAACCACACACTTGGAAGAGCCCATCAAGGGTACACCCCCCTCCCAACCCCACTGACTAACCCCTACTTATACGGGTTACCCCCCCCCCAACCGCCACGCTAACCCTACTGAACTGGGTTTTTTACTCCCCCAACCCACGGTGACTAAGGACCCTAACTTGATACTGGTTACCCCCCCCGGCCCCCAACGCCACTGACTGCCCGAAACCCAACTATTACTGGTAGCCCCCAACCGCCACGTGACTAGATGCCCTACTGATACTGGATTAACCATACCCCCCCCCCCCCCAAACTCGAAACCAGAGCGAGGTTGTGTGTTGATAAGCTAACACTTCTTCCTCCTCCCTTTCCCCTTCCTCCTCCTTTCCCCCCCCCCTCACCCGCAATGAGAATAGCTCTCGAGACCGACGCTGGGAGTTTGTGAACCTGGCGACCAGCCAGACTTCCGGCATCAAGACGGCCGGCCTGAGGAGAAGGCCACGGCCTGCCAGATGCTGGTGAGGACGGGCTGTCTCACTTTCTGTCGCTCTCACCCACACAGTCTCACTCTCAAATGCTCACCCTCTCTCTCCCCGGAGTCACTCTCTCAAACGCGCTCTAGTTCACTCACTCTCCCCGCGATCACACTATTGCTCTCTCTCCCTCACTCTCAAACGCTCTCACTTTTTATCTCTACAACAACCACTCTCTCCCTCAAACACTCTCACTCTCTATTTCTCTCTCGTTGAATCCCCTCGACGCGTCGCCGTGGATACCTCCAGGGTTTAACTCTCGTTCCCTCCCTGCGCATCCAAGGTGGATACCTCCCCCCCTCCTCCAAAGTGTAATTGCTGATGGCTAAACCTGCTCCTCCTCGCTCCCTCTGCCCTCTTCTTCCAGTGTGCATGCCAAGAGTGAAGGGGCTTGTGATCACGGAGGCAGTGGTGAGCTCATGTCCGCTGCTCAATTCTACTCCAACGATTGATATCCTTATCACCTCGACCTGATCCTTTGACCCAACTGACCCTGACCCTCCCCGCCCTCCTGGGTTGTCAGCCATGTTGAGATGTGGGCTGGTGGTTGTTAAGCACCTGGTCTACTGAGGAACCTCCACCTGCTAATGATATTTGGTGACAATGAGCAACTTGCTAATGTTAGTTAGCGACTTGAATTGTTGACTCGCTAACGATAGTTAGTGACTTGAATTGTTGACTTGCTAACGATAGTTAGTGACTTGACTTGTTGACTTGCTAACGATAGTTAGCGACTTGACTTGTTGACTTGCTAACGATATTAGCTCTGGAGTGTGACTGCTAATATGTTAGGTCTACTTGTTGACTTCGTAATGATATTACCGACTTAGTTGCGACTTGCTAAGATAGTGGATAACTTTGCTAACGATTTAGCATCTTGATTGTGACTTTCTAACGATAGTTAACTTGCAGCATAGTTAGCAAATTGAATGACTTGAACGTTAGTGGTGATTCATCGATAGTTGGCAACTTTTTCAATGGCACGCAGTTTTGCATTTGCCAATATGCTTACGGCTAACCAATCTTCACAAGTCGGAGTTTAATTATGACTAAGTTAAATCCATTTCGTCGCAATCATTGCCCCAATCCCGGGTGTCCCTTACCCCCCCTTTACGTCGGCGCGTGGCGCGAGAAGTTCCATCCCCTCCTGCTAGTTCGCGGGCCGGCCCCGACTACTCACCACAGATGTGGCATTCAATGTGTGATGCGCTCCATCAAGTCCAATCGCACAGCCCGATCCGACGTGCTGTCTGGATCATGCCGCCTTCGCCAAAGTGAGCGCCATCCGTACCTAGCGTACGAACTCTGCTATGCTAGAGCTGTAATTGTTAGGATTACAAAAAGTAACTAACGCCCGACAGTCTAAGTCTGAGAGTTCTGAGAAGTGAGGGTTGTCGGGGGGGGGTCTGTCGGTGGTCAATATGTTCACCTGGCCAGCGGTCTCCGCCTCTCAGTGGCCGCAGCACACCCCTGCGGGTGCTCCTTGTTGCGTTCCCCACCGTAACCCCCGCTGTATCGTCCCCCTGCTCACCGACCCCCTTCTGTGTGTTCGTTGGTCTCCTCCACCGACCCCTGCCTCGTCTCTCTCCCCCCTGCAGTTGTGAGGCTGGGGCTGCGCACGCGTCTGAACACGGAGCACTTTGGGAAGCTGGGAGGCATCCTGAGGCAAGCTGGAGGAGGCACTTCAGAACCAGGGCTCAACAAGGAGGACCCACCAGTCAACTACTCCACCTCCTGAGCCTCAAAGCTATCCTTTCCTAGAGCGACATTCAATGCATACACATAGACGTGAATTTTCTAGACATAATATATTAACAATATCATAAGTAAAAAACTATATATAGTTAAAGATCCAACAAAGCCAAACCTGCAATTATGCCCTTGAAAATATATTCTGACACAGTCAAACGACCTCTGACACATTAATTCAGCAGATGTTCTGAGAGATCGTCTGAGAGGTTCCTCTCTGTCTCCTCTCCAATCACAGCCAACGGCAGACGAGGATACGACGAGCAGCAGTGAGGGAGACAATTCACAAGACGAAGTAAAGTCCCCCCCCCTTCAGCAGTCATCCATTCACTTTAACACCTAACGCTGCGGCAGCACCCACACGCTGTGTGGAGCAGGATTCTTCAGATAGAGGGCTCTTCATAGAGAGGATTATCAGTCTTCGTCACTCTACGGCACTCCCCGCTTTACGCGCATGTGTTGGCAGAAAGAGACCAGAGCGACGAGAGCCGCAATCAGTCTTGTTTTGTGCGGTTGGTTGCACAAACCCTTTTAATAAGACTGATTATCCCATTATTTCTACTTCTTGCTTTGCCAACATAATAAAACAAATTCAAATACTTGCCAAGGAAAATTAATTAAGATCATTCATTAATATTTTCATGCGTTTTAACAATCCAAATATAAAGTTTTTCACATAAATAGGACGGACCATCGATACGACTAGGCAACGGGAGGTATTCTAGTCCGCTGAGCTACGAGCCAGAGAGCTAACGTTATGGATTGTACAAATTTATAATTCGAAATTCGTTTCAGCCTTTATACCACAGATACTCTAGGGTCTATAGCATATACCGCGTTCTCTGATTTAATGTAACAGTAAGCTGACAAAATCACTTATTAACACCGCAACTACGTATTAACCTCACAGAGATAACTTGGCAAACAGTCAAACAAATTTTCTTTTTGCCATCTTTCTGCGCGAGCATCCGCCGTGTTGATAAACCAATAATCCCCCTATAAGAATCAAACTAACATCTGATGTGTTAATTCTGTGCTAGACTCTTTGGCATACATGCTAATGGGGCCAACTGAATATAAATGATAATCTGAAACCTAACCTGCTTCCAGGATGAAAATGTATTAATTGCATTTTAGAGCGCTTTTCCAGGTACCCTAAAGGTGTCTGTCTGTAAATGAGTGTCTGTCTGTAACCATGTCTGTGTGTATATGTGTGTGTCACCTCATCCACTGTCCCTCCTGCCCCCTGTAGGACGAGAATGATGTGTACATCCTGACCAAGGTTTCTGACATCCTGCACTCGGTGTTCAGCGCCTACAAGGAGAAGGTGCTGCCCTGGTTCGAGCAGCTCATGCCCCTCATTGTGCAGCTCATCGTGAGTCTCCTCCACACTCAACTGACTTAAGTCTGGCTTAAGACCCTTCTCTCCTCCACACTCCACTGACTCAAGTCTATTCTCTCCTCAACACTCCACTGACTCAAGACTGTCTTAGGTCCCTTCTCGCCTCCACACTCCACTGACTTAAGACTGTTTTTGTTTTCGGTCACTTCTCGCCTCCACACTGCACTGACTCAAGACTGTCTTGAGTCCCTTCTCGCCTCAAGACTCCGCTAACTTAAGACTGGCTTAAGTCCCTTCTCACCTCCACACTCCAGCGACTAAAGAATGTTTCAAGTCCCTTCTCGCCTCCACGCTACACTGGCTTAAGACGTTCTTAAGACGTTCTTAAGTCCCTTCTCTCAACCAAACTCCACTGACTCAACGCTGAAATCGATTCTCGCCTCCACTCCACTGGCTGAAGTCTTACTCCATGATGAGTAACTTCAGAATAATTGAGTGCCACCAATGGCATCTCGTAGAGGCTTTTTATATATTTTAACACCTCAAATTCAGGATTGGGGTCTTACCATGGTTTTATTGTGTAGCCCGTCAGTTATAGGAAGTCGCATGGGCCTCACAGGCTGCGTTTGATGGCTGCAAGGAAGGAAGGAACCAAGGAAGAAACTTCCTTCCTTCATCCTTTGAAGGAACCATGGAAGGACTTCTTTCCTCCCATCCTTTAAAGGAACGAAGGAAGGAAGTGTCTTCCTCCAAGGAAGCAACACAAGGATGGCTCCTCCCTTCCAGAGCCACCAATTCCATCCAATAACCACCAGTGCTTGAATCCTGGCCGACAGCGGCGTATTAAACCTCGAGTTCACATCACTGTGCTGACCCTTCACATCGTTGTTGGGGTCTGACCTCTGACCTCTCCCCCCACCCCCAGTGCCCCAGCCGTCCGTGGGCAGACCGGCAGTGGGGGCTGTGTATCTTCGACGACGTGGTGGAGCACTGCAGCCCCACCTCCTTCAAGTACGCGGACCTGTTCCTGCGGCCCATGCTGCAGTCCCTGGTGGACGCCAGCCCCGAGGTCAGGCAGGCCGGGGCCTACGGCGTGGGCGTCATGGCGCAGTACGGCGGCGAGAGCTACCGGCCCTTCTGCACCGGTGAGTGAGCGCGGTGACCGGAGAGTGATTGAGAGTGAAGAGTGTGGTGGAGGCTGTGTGTGTGGTGGAGGCTGTGTGTGTGGTGGAGGCTGTGTGTGTGGTGGAGGCTGTGTGTGTGTGGTGGAGGCTGTATGTGTGGTGGAGGCTGAGTGTGTGGGGGGGACGGGATGGATGGATGGAGGGAGGGATGGGTCTGGGATGGGGTTGGGCAATCGTCTACAAGCTTCCATCGTCCGATAGCGCCCCCTAGCCCCCTTGGACCAGCTCGAGCCTCCGCTGATTTAAGTTTTGATACGTCAGTTCCGGCGGCGCTCTGATAATGACACACGGCACAGCACATGTTACACAAAATGGACGCTATCTTAGTTAGTAAGGCGACAGTAATTTCACCCATATGAAAATTTTTTGGATTCAAGCCAAATGAGAATGGTGAAACTAAAGACGTCAACCAGCTGATATATCGGCTTTGTAAAAGGATGATTCCGGTGTAGGATTCCCGGACTACAAATTTACATGCTCATTTTAGGAGTGCGTCATCTGGCAGATCATGTGCTGCTTCAGCTCCACGTGCCGCGGCCTCCGCTGTTGCTACAACCTCGCAGCAGCCCTCATCCTGGCCGCCTTCTCAAGGGAAACAAATACAAGCGAGACAGCCTTCCGATGGGAAGCAGTGTACCACAGCTGTGACCCGGTACTTTGTGTAAAGAACTGGTTTCCTTCAAGACGGTGGAAGAAGACCACCTTCAAAGAATGCTGGCAACGCTGGACAAGCAGTATGAGTTGCCTACGCGCAAATACTTTTCCCAAAACTGCCATCCCCATTTTATACAATGAAAGCAGAGCGTCGGTTGTCACCGAATTAAAATCGGCCGCCTTCATTGCCCTGACCACAGACATGTGGTCATCCGTGAACATGATGCCATTACATGTCTCTCACAGCCCATTATATTAGCAAAGACTGGCAACTAGAGGCGAAGTGTTTGGCCACATCCTTCGTCCCAGAAAATCACACGAAAGATACTGGCAGACGCCCTCAAAGTGGGCGCTCAAGAGTGGGCCATAGAGAAAGAGAAGATATCCTGCATCACAACCGACAATGGTGCAAACATTATTGCAGCCGTCCGGGGAGCTCAAATGGCCCTGGTTGAACTGCTTTGGACATAATTTGAATGTGGCCATAAACAACGCACTCGATGGAGAAAAGGATCGCACTAGTCGTGCGTTTGGGGTCTGCCGGGCAATCAACGGCGCCTTTTCTCATAGTTGGCGATGGAAACGGGAGCTGAGCAAAGCCCAGGATGAGCTACAACTCCCCAAACAGGCTTTGATTACGGTAGGGTTATTAGATTTTATTATAAGGCCTACAGTAGGCTAGAAGCAGAAGATGGCAGAGAGGATACTGGAACAGGCCGCAGCAATCAAGAGGGTTTTCGCCAATAACGCAAGGCGCCGTCCCCTGCTAAACCTGACGTGGCAAGATGAAGCTGTGCTGGAGGCAGTGAACAAAGCTCTAAAACCTCTTTCCGACTTTACGGACATACTGTCTGGCGAAAACTATGTAACAGTCTCTTCCTTGCTGCCCACGCTGCATTTAATGAAAGACAACGTCTTGAAGGAAGACGACGATGACTTCGGAATGACGTCCGTCATTAAAAGCGGGGTGCTGCTGGAACTAGAGAACAAGTATGATAATGAAGCGTCATTACAATTAATGCGCTTGTCTGCTCTCCTCGACCCCCGCTACAAGGGCAACCGTATCGATGCCGTTTCCCTCGACAGCCCGAGAGTTCGATTGGAGGCAGAGATGGTGTCATTCTGCAGGAGGCAAACCACCGGACAGGTAAGGGTCAGAGTGGACGATGTTGAGACAGAGCAGCCAGTGGCACCTATTCCACCACCGCCGCCACCTAATAAAAACAAACCTTCCCTGGATAGCCTTTTGAGAAAGGCGAAGCAACCTGTGACACTCACTGAGGAGCAACGGGCAAAGGCAGAAGTAACAGCCTACCGGCAAGAAGATGCACTAGATGGGGACAGTGACCCACTCGCATGGTGGAAGGCAAACGAGAACCGCTTTCCGTTAATGGCCAAGATTGCGAGTAAATATCATTGTATATGTGCTACTAGTTCACCTTCGGAGCGTGTATTTAGCAATGCAGGCAATGTTGTCACGCCACTGAGGAGCTTGTTGAAGCCAGAAAAGGTGAATATGCTGGTGTTTCTGTCCAGAAACCTGTAGGCTATGCACACACTTTAAAATGTGTATTTATTATTAGGCTTTTAGGCATACATTGGATTATTTTGTTCCTTTGAATCCAAATGAGGTTTTCTTTCGATTGGTTCTACAGTCTGCAATAGTCCTAGCAAATGTTGTGCCCATTTTTATTTTATTTGCTCTGAAATTATTTCATTTTTTAATTTGAGAAATGGACACTTAGACTTTATTTTAAATTGTATTTATTATTATGCTTTTAGGCCTACTTGCACTGCACAATACAATTGGACTATATTATTGTGCATCAGCTAAAGCTTGCAAACATTTTCGTTTTAAAAGAGTTTTGTGAAGACTTCGCCATCTGTTATACTTGTGTTATGTTCAATATTCTGTTATAATTGTTCTTTAAAAGTGTTTTGTACGTGGGCCTACTTTGAAACTAATGTCTTATTTTTCTGTTCCAAATAAACCCGACAACCTTTTGACTGGGATGTTTTTATGTGAACGTCAATGGGACTGTCTAAAACTCACTGACATAATTATATGAAATTGTCTCTTCTAATATTTCATTAGTTTGATCATATGGCCTGAGATCATCAACTCCTAAATCATTTCAAAAATATATATATATCGGCTGTGCGCGCAGCCTTTGGCTTTGCGCTGAAGGGTAGGCTAATAGAGAAAACACAGGCTTTGATTATAGATACACATATCAGTGTTTCCCATACAAATGAGGATGAATTTAGAAACATTTTCCCCTGCTCAAGCAGATTTTCTATTTATTTCTTCTTTTCAAAAAGTGACATGTGCAGCGGGGTGTGATGTCATTTCGCGGTAGGTTTCCCTCTCCTAGCATTAGCAGTCAGTGAATACGGCAGGTCAGCGCTATAGTATGTTTCCACCTGTGCCAGTTAACTTCAATTACAATTTGCAGGGCTTTTTAAGTTGTAAAAATAGCGAACACGGCGCCGTTTTTCGAAAGAAAAATAATATTCTTTTATTAATTATTAAAAAAATTATCGGCAACTTGAGACGATCGACGATGGAATTAATCTATCGACTATCGGCCCATCCCTGGTCTGGGATGTGTTTTTGGTGTTGCAGCAAAGAAGTTGTACGGATGGATAGACTTGCGCAACGTTAGTATTTTAAACTATGTCCTTCCAAGACAACCCCCTTAGTTATTTCAGTAACGGTGAAGATACGGTGTAGATTACTATGTTGACGATCATATGAAACAGACTGTCTTGTTTAAAATCCAATCTCTTTAACCTCCAGAAATAATTTGAACGATCAGAACTGATCTCATTTGATGCCTTTGGCTCGTTACTTAAGGATTTATGATGTAGAACTATTGGAAATTGTAACTCTGTATAACTCCTTACTTGAAATCCCCAAACTGTCTTTTAATTGTATGTAAAATAAAATAATAAAAACAAATTCTGGTTGAAATTGAGCTGAAAAAGGGTGAGGCTGGATTCCATGTTGGACAATGTAGTGATGTATGTACTGATTTGCGTTATTTACCTTCAATACTGTCCTGTTTCACTTTCTGCCTCACAACAAGCTGCTGAATGCACATTAGAAATGGAATAAGTAAGAAATGGCCATCCAAAACGTCGCAAAACAGGGGAATTCTAGCTTACATATCTCGTGCTAATACGCAACATGCACAGCTAACCAAAAAGGGTGAGGCTTATATTCTAACCCTTGTGTGTCTCCCCCCCCCAGAGGCGATCGCACTGCTGGTTGGCGCCATCCAGGCGGCGGAGTCGCGCTCAAAGGAGAACGTCAACGCCACTGAGAACTGCATCTCGGCCGTTGGCAAGGTGATGCGATTCAGGCCCGAGTGCGCCAACGTCACCGAGATCCTCCCCCATTGGCTGGCCTGGCTGCCACTCAACGAGGACAAGGAGGAGGCGGCCCACACCTTCGACTTCCTGTGTGACCTCATCGAGAGGTAGGCTCCTCTCCAAAATCGAGCCGTGTGTGTGTGTGTGTGTGTGTGTGTGTGTGTGTGTGTGTGTGTGTGTGTGTGTGTGTGTGTGTGTGTGTTGTTGTGTGTGTGTTGTGTGTGTGTGTGTGTGTGTGTGTGTGTGTGTGTGGAGAATTAAAAGGTAATCATTTTTCCCTTTCGTAACCAC
Source organism: Melanogrammus aeglefinus (assembly GCA_900291075.1). Taxonomy (NCBI): domain Eukaryota; kingdom Metazoa; phylum Chordata; class Actinopteri; order Gadiformes; family Gadidae; genus Melanogrammus; species Melanogrammus aeglefinus. Next base: position 3,826 of record OLKM01000633.1, on the reverse strand, counting down.
AGCAACAACCCCATCCGTCCTCGGACACCGGACAACTCCAACCTCCCCAAGGATCTTCCTCCATCATCGCCGAGGGGCGTGGCCAACGAGTCCGTGAAGAGCGGAGGACGCCTTGCAGCAAGAGGCTGGCCAACGTTGGTCGACAGGTCCAGGTGCGCAGTGCGTCTATTGCATGGTACTGAGGACCGGTCAGGGCGGGATGGAGCTCAGGAGGTAGAGCGGGTTGGCTGGTAACCGCAAGGTTGCTAGTTTGGATCCCCAGCTCCTCCTAGCTGGGCGTCGAGGTGTCCTTGAGCGAGACGCTGCACCCTGCCTCACCCCCTGGCTGTCGCCCTGAGGGGTCGACTTCCGCCGTTGGGCTGTGAATGTGTGCGATGAATGGGTGAATGTCAATATTGTAAAGTGCTTTTGAGTGGACACTGGTCAGAAAAGCACAGTATAAATGGTTTTATTTACTGTTTAAAATATAATTTATTCGGCCCATCCTAATGTGTGACGATACAATTTTATTATTAGACGTTTGATTTCATTCCTTACTAAAAGTCATTCATAGTTTTTATAAACACCCCACTACTTTTAATGCTAATAGTTCGATGGGTCACACCTTATTGTTTGTGTGTGTTTTTCAGACCAGCACTCACATTTTGTCTGCACACGCGATAGAAGGATTACGATAAATGTTTACGTTTGATTTCTAGATGTTTCATGAAGCCTTTATTTGATCAGAAAGTCTCATTGAGGTGAATCTCTTCTGAATGCGACATGAAACGTGAAAACATGAAAACGATTACAAATGACTAAAATATCCTAAAAGATACTATGACGGATATATATCTTTCTACGTAATTATTTACGAGTAAACCTTCCTTTAGTGTGTTATAATCCGTCTCTCTCTCCTCAGACGTCGGGCTGCCTGTGGACGCAGTGTATCTCCTCCCTCAACGAGGCCCAGACGAAAGCCCTACAGAGTCTGCTTAGCAGCGCCTGAGTCCCCCTGTCTCCCGCTCCTCCCCCAGACCCCCCCACCAACGCCGCCACTGCTCCCATTTTAACGTGAAATAAAGTCAAAACATCCAGAGCCGGGAAATCCTCCCTCCCTCCCTCCGCTCATGAGTACTTCCTCTTCCTCCTGCTGTGAACTCTTTGTGAAAGGACTTCTACACAAACACCGCCCCCCCGCCCCTGACTCGTGTAGTTCGTTGCCTGCCACCACGCCTTGCCTCCCCCCCCAGCGCTACACCCTCTCCCTCCTCCCCCACCCTTTCGCTGACACGAATCTCGGCCGGACGGGAGGCCAGAGCGCAGCTGGAACTACGGAGGAACATCAAGCTGCCTTCCCATAGCCAATGCTACCGACATTTTGTGTTTTTTTATTTTGACGGCGGTGTCGACGCAACATGCGACGGCCTCTCCACGCGTGCACCTCTGCTGCCACCACGAGCAGAGCCCCCGCTGCCACCACGAGCAGACTCTACCCAGGCCTCGACAGAGAGCCGTTTGTCTGTCTTAACGATCCGAAAGCAGATTAATTGTCTCGTATCTGGACTATTTGTTTTTTCTTCTTTTTGGGGGAAGCTATTTGTTTTAAGGGGTTTATACATTTTTTTTTTTTTCCTTTCACGTGTTGCCCAGTGGAAACCTGTGAAACCAGTGGAGGGAGGGGGGAGTCTCTGGTCGTCTGGGTCCCGGATGGAGACTGGACATTCAGGAGGACTCGGACCAAGAGGGGAATGTGCATGTGTGGCCGCCGCCGCCTGTGAATTTACTTTTTATTTGTCATGGTTTGTTTTTGGTTTACGCCCAGTATGGGACTGGGAAGAGGTCTTGATGGACTGGAAAGAGGTCTTGATGGAGCATTGCTTGGATGAGGGGGGAGGGTGATGGCTTCTACTGAAGGGGGCTAAGTGCTAACCCCGTGTTATTAGCGGCGCCGATTCTAATGAACTTAGAAACGAGGGAGAGATGGTCGCCCAAACACCTGTTTTGGTCCGGGCAACTCGCGTTGGCCAGGTGGAGTTCAGGTGTCAAAGTGTGTCGTTTTTAGAACGTTTTTGATACGCTACTAGGGAGTTCAGGCGAGGGAGAGCAATAACCTTTATTAGTAGCCGGTCTCTGGCGCGCTGTCGGGGATCGAACGAAGTTCGGAGAATCTCTGTTCGGGAAATGTTTCGCTGCCAACTGCTGATTGGTTTAGAGGCTGATGGTGTTTGATGGAATTACACGAAATAATACCAAGAATAAATTCCAACTGAAAGAACTGTCTTTTTCTGATCTGTGTGTTTTGTGTTTCATGCCAGGTACCTTGGGTCAAAATATTATTTTCAATATATATAAAAAAGATCATTCATATATTGATGTGACCTTACTTTGAATTTCTTAGGAAATACAACGGTTTGCTTATGTTAAATTCCCTAACGTAGGTATAGGTAAATTACAATCCATTGAAACTTATTTATTTAAATTATGCCATAAAATACCGTAGATCTTTTTGTGCAGTCCATGTTGATGCTTAAAATAAATCGATTTTGCCATTTCTTTTAAATCATATGGCCCGCGGAAATTTTTCAATCAGTATCGATTTTTGACATGGATAATCATGAAATGGACAACGGATTCCCAAATGGTACCCATTCATCTCCTATGTAAACTGCTCAGGCAGACAATTCAAGGAGAGATCTGCGGTGTGCCGCATCTTGGAGAGCCTAGTCCGACGCCCTACTTCATGATACGGATGCAGAGACATACATATCTTGTTTATTAGCATTTGCTAGCGAAATCATATGCGAGAGGTCTGAGCGATCGGCAGTCGCATTGTTTAGCCTGACATGGAAGTATAAAGTTACTAATCCCCTGACGATTCTGCTAATGGGTTCAAATGCTCTGATCGCTTAGCGTTGGCCACTTTTTTAGAGTTTTAATATGGGTTAAAACTAAGTCAAAGTGACGTCTTAGGCTCGCATTGATGTACTTGTGGTTTAAGCGACAGGACCCCTGCATTATACGCTTTGATCTTCAATTGCTGTGTCTTCAGAGAAATTCACGCATTCAGACACTACTAGAGGGCTTATTTTCGTGGAGTGTAAAGGGTACGGTGCCACAGCGTCTGCACGCGTTACGCTAGCGTTGAAATATCTGCATTGTTTGCACAGATAGGGAAACCATTTGGTGTAGCCGCTTTAACGGCGTGATTGGGGCGTTCACACCGAAAACAGAGCAGTGCTGAACGGCGAATCTGAGCAGCATTCTACATAGACAATGATTGTAAATGGCAGCGATTACACAGGATTATTATGCAGGGCCGCGCGATTGAAGCGTCTGAAAAGGCGGCGCGAATAAAGTTGGAAAATTGAACTTTTCAGGCGGCATCGCGCCGCGACCATCCAATCAGGCGGCGAGTTATCTCCAGACGTCACATTCGTAAGACGGCGGGCACATCTATTGCACACAACATGGAGGAAGAAACTGATTGCGTGGCGGTTTGTGGGCACCCGGTCCCTTATATGAACACGCGCTGTAAATTTTACAGGGACCGGTACAGAGGAATCGGAGGTTATGTTGTCTATGTTGGGGGGCCTGGGCCCTCTCTCTCTCTCCAAAGAATATAGTATTGGTTGTATTTTGGGGGGAAAGCCGGCAAAGAAGGGGATACAAGAGACAACAAGGGGGTTTGCGGGAACTTCGCTGGTAAGTTCTGAGACTATACGTGGCTTTTGTTTTACCAACGTTAGCTGGACTGTGTTTCGTGTGGCCCATCAGCTGTGTTTTTTTTCGGAGCGAGGCTAAGCGCGAATGAAGCCCAATGAAGCGATGATCCAAAAATTGACAT
>OLKM01000632.1:222453-239953 GCA_900291075.1 Melanogrammus aeglefinus | reverse complement strand
GGAGACAGACGACAACAAACCAGGAGGAACTAGAACTTTGCCAAACTAGGAGACAGACCCGAAGAACCCAGGAGAAGATAGAACCAAACCAGGAGAAAGATGTGACGGGAACCAGAATAAGATAGAAGCAAGAACCAAACCAGGAGACAGATGAGAAGAACCCAGGAGAAGATAGAACCAAACCAGGAGAAAGATGTGATTGTAGAACATAGCAAAACCAAGTGACAGGCGAGATGGGAACTCAGGAGACGACACACTAGAACCAAACCATGAGACAGAGGAGAAGAACCCAGGAGAAGATGGAACCTAGCCAAACCAGCGGTGGGAAAAAAAAAACATTTATATCACCCACCCCATTCCATCCTGACAACCTCCTCCTACTCAGCTACTTCTGTGGAGGTTATTATGGTCTGGCATGCAGCAGCTTTCTCCATGCCCAGCGTTTGGGAGTGTGTAGTGCAAAGCACAGGATCCTGATTCCAAATAACTACTTCTCCTTCTCATATTTAAGTACATACAGTGTAAGTGGATATCATAAATATTTTCACACTTATACTTGAGACGTAAATGGTAAACGGACTGCATTTATAAAGCGTTTTCGAACCAGTGGCCACTCAAAGCGCTTTATAATTATCGTCTGGCATTCACCCATTAATTCACACGTTCACACACCGACAGCAGTGTCAGTCAAGCAAGGTGACAGCCAGCTCATCGGGAGCAGTCCGGGTGAGATGTCTCTCTCTGGTACACCCCAACATTGCAGGAGCCGGGGCTTGAACTAGCAACCGTTATTTTGGGAGCAGGAATAATAGGAAAAGTTAAGGATTGCAAAATAATGTATAAAGCAACAATTTGAAAACTGCATTTAGGGTAGTCACCATATTTTTAATTGCTTTTCCATTGAAGGTATTCCAGTATATAATAATATTTATTTGAATTCGTCAGAATTTATTCCCTGATTAAACACCTGCCAGTTTGCCTCAGTGACATCTCGTTCATTTGGTAAACAAGCGTTTAGGCATATCGGTAAAGGTTAATCCATAGGCAATTCATTTGTTAAAACAACACAACAAAGGCTCTAGTGCTGACACACACACACACACACACACACACACACACACACACACACACACACACACACACACACACACACACACACACACACACACACACTGCAGTGATACCTGTGGAATATATGTCTAGCATGTAATGTCATCAAAATAGTAGCGTCCGTTAGTCTATAAAATACGTCAATCAACATCAGCCATGTGTATGTAGAAATAAACACGCTAATTACCACTTCACGTTGGCCCAGCGGAGCTTCCGTACTGAACAGTACACGATGGGCAGCGTTGCCAGATTGGGCCATATTTGCGCTGGAATTCCAAGTTCCATTGAAGGGGGCACTACAGATAGGGTTGCCAGATTGGGTTGGAAATCGGTCCCAATCTGGCAACACTGACGGTGGGCTTACAGGAAGCGTCCAAACAAAAGGAAAACAGCGCAGTTTCCACCAGTTTCTCCACCAAAAATGCGTTTAATATTCTAAAATCATGCGGGAAACACGCTACTAAAAAGGGATTTCACGGGTTTGAAACCCCAGATGTCTTGATGAGTGGTGGAAAGTTTGCTGAGCGCACTTGTGGTTGGGTTAATGTGTGTTTGGTTTGATGCCCATCGGCGGCTCTCTGACCATCCGTCAGCCGTGCTCTGGTCCACCTTAACGGGGATCTAGAGCGAGACACCCTCGGGTCGTACGGACGACACGCCCATAGCGCCTTGTCCCTCACCAGGGTGTCTGTAGTCCCCGAAGAGGAGGAGTGCGGATCTCTAGAGGTAGGTGTGGGATCTCATGGCTGCTGTGTTGTTGTCATGGCTTGGCTTACTGCTGGGGATTTTGTCGTGCTGTGTAATACTTTCACAGCAGGCTTGATGCAGGCTTGTCCAGCTCTACCCCACCTGAACGATGTGTGTTGATGATGCATAAAGTGTCCTGATGCAAACCTGTCTCCCCCAAGGCGTATCCATAACACTATTGCTGTGTGTGTGTGTGTGTGTGTGTGTGTGTGTGTGTGTGTGTGTGTGTGTGTGTGTGTGTGTGAAACCAAAAGGCACAGTATACATTAATGGTGGAAACACACACACACACACACACACACACACACACACACACACACACACACACACACACACACACACACACACACGTCAGAAGAAAGAGAAACAACAATATACTGTATCTCTGTCAGTACAGTTAGGATGTTCATAGAAACAAGTGCCAAGCACTAACAATCGCTAGGTTAACCCATTCCCCGTATACAACAAAGATAGCTAGGATAAGATGCTACACAATGCTAACGGCTACACAATGCTAGCGTCCTTGCATCTTTCAGTGCAAGGACGTTCAGCATACAATAAGTGTATAAGAGTGGTATGTCGGGGGGGGGGGGGGTGCTTTGTGATTTACAGTGCTTTTAGAACAGCTTGCAGGCATTGTGAGGCACGACGTTGATTGTCTTGGACGAAAGTGTCTACATGTATACCATAATGACTACATAGTAATAACACAACAAGTAAACACGAATCCTAACAACAACGCTGTTCCCGATTGGTCCCCGCAGAGGCAGGATGCCACGGCTGCAGTCGGGCGTGTGGAAGCACTTCACTCCCGCCATCAAGGACGGCCGGGAGACCTACATGTGCAACTACTGCTCCAAGACCAACTCCAAGAACGCCACCAAGATGCAGATGCACCTGGGCAAGTGCAAGGAGTACTCCGTGTTCTCCCAGCAGTCGCCGGGGCCCGACGGCAGCTCGTCGGCATCCATCCCCGTCCCGTCCTCCTCCTTCCTGCCCTCGTCCACGCCGGGCGGCGGCGGCCAGTTCCTCATCGACTCGGTGGACCAGGGCAGCCAGGCCTTCGCCGACGAGTGCCTGGCCCGCGCCGTGTACGCCACGGGCTCGCCACTCTCGCTCACGGACAACGTGTACTGGCGCCGCTTCTTCGGCGTGCTGCGGCCGGCGTACTGCCCGCCCACGCGGCAGGCCATGTCGCTGCACCTGCTGGACTGCGAGTACGAGCGCGTGCAGGGCCAGGTGCACCGCGCCATCGGCAAGGCGGACTGCGTGGCGGTGGTGAGCGGGGGCTGGGCCGAGGCGGGCGCCGTCAGCTACGTGGTCTCCACACCGCTGCCGCTCTTCTACAAGAGCGAGGCGCGCAAGGAGCGGGCGAGCATCGGCGAGGCGCTGAAGGCGGTGATCGGCGAGGTGGGGCCACAGCGCGTCTTCGCCGTGGTGACGGACGACGCCCCCGACATGGCGGCGGCGTGGGCGCAGGTGGAGGAGGCCTTCCCCCATGTGTCGGCGGTGGGCTGCACGGCGTTCGGCCTCCGCCGGCTCTTCGACGAGATGGCGGCGCAGCCGTCGCTGAAGGCGCTGGGGCAGCGGGCGGAGCAGGTGGCGCGCTACGTCCGCGAGCGGCCGGCGCTCGCCGAGACGTTCCGCCACTGGCAGAGCTCCAAGATGAGGGGCGGGGCCGCAGCGCTGCTCTCGGCGACCCCGGCGGCGGGTCCCGGGGCCGACTGGACGGGCGCCGTCGGCGTGTTCAACGGGCTGCTGGAGGGCCAGGCCACGCTGCAGGAGATGGCGCTCTCGCAGACGCTGGACGTGGAGGCGGCGGTGCGGTCCTCGCTGCAGGACACCCCCTTCTGGAAGGGGGTGGCCAGCAGCCGCAACCTGCTGTCGCTGGTGGGGAACTACATCGAGCACGCGCGGCGGGAGGACGCCGTGCTGTCGGGCGTGGTGGAGACCTTCGGCCAGCTGCGCTACCACCTGGGCGCCTCGCTCCCCGGCTCGGTGCTGCACGGCGGCGAGCAGAAGGCGGTGGCGGCCGCGCTGGACCGCTGCCAGGAGTTCTGCGTCAAGCCCATCCACGCCGCCGCCTACATGCTGGACCCCAAGCACGTGGGCCAGCAGACGCTGTCAGGCGAGCAGATCAACTCCGCCTACTTTGTCATCTCCAACATCTCGCACCACCTCCACCTGGACCAGGGCAAGGTGCTGGCCAGCTTCGCCCGCTTCTCGGCTAAGGAGGGGCTGTGGAAGGGCGGGGGCATCTGGAGCTCCTGCCAGCACGTGTCGCCCTCCACCTGGTGGAAGGGGCTGTGCTCTTCAGAGCCGCTGTCGGCGGTGGCGTCGGCCATCCTCCAGATCCCGCCCACAACGGCGGCGTGCCAGGCGCTGCACTCGCGGCTGACGGAGGCCAAGGCGCGGGGGGGCGGCGCCGGGGGCGTGGCGGTGGAGCGGCTGGAGCGGCTGGTGGCGGTGCAAACGAACCTCCGCGTGCTAGAGCCCAGCGAGCACGACTTCGCCTCGCCGGAGAGCGAGGAGGAGGTGAAGGTGTCCTTTGAGTCGGAGACGCAGTAGGACTGGTTTCGGGGGGGGGGGTTTGGCACGGAACGGGGGCTGTGATGTGTTGGACGTCAGGTTCGACCAGCGAAAGTTAACTTTGTAAGTTATGGAGAGGGGGAAAGATTACGTGGACGGTGCACGGTGGAAGATATTTTGGCCCCCGAGACTAAGAGCCAAGACGTGTTCCTGACAGTTTCCTAACGAAGAACAGAGCGGGAAATTAACAGAGAACATTGTGAAGAATAATATTTTGAAGTCAATTTGTTAATTGGCTCTTAGAGAACGATCAGGACCAAGATTGATTGACCGACGCAAACGACCCACCTCATGCTTTTACTTCCATGGAAACAGCCAAACGGTGCCAAACAAACGTTTGACTATATATTATCATTGCGGGTTGCGTTGAAGTCAAACGGGAAAAAACACAACTCCTTTCTAGAGTTTAGATTTTGCTCGTCCTACAAGGCAAGAGAATAAAGTGTATGGATATTAATTGTATTGTATGGTTTTTATCATGGAGGCGACAGGTTACCTGATGTTTGTCTGTGTTTAAAAGTGTTAAAATCATGTTTTATTTCAACACCAGTTATGCTTTAATGCCTAGTTGCCTTTTCTTCCTCTATTTACCAATGGTATCCTATATCATTAGCATAGGTGAGTCTCAGCCAATGATTTCTAAAATACACACACAGAATCTATTTCTTTATAGTCGGAGGAGCGAAATTCATTGGGAGAAATTGTTGGCTAACCAGAATCATTTCTTGTTTGTTTTAAACTGTGACTGTAAATATGTTACCTGTTCTTTTTTTTTTTTTTAAATCAGGCCTTGGTCTGTTTTAGAGGAGTGAAAATCGTTTCTGATGATTACAAGAAAACTATATGGCTTTTGGAAATGTCTAAAACTGATTTGATTTTAATGGTTTTAAATTATGTTTGTATCTGCAAGATGATAAAATCCAACAACATAAAATCCTTTGCAATGTTTTTAATAGATAATTTTTATCGATGAATCAGAAGATTAAATTCCATTTATTGCTCGACTTCGCAGAAATATAGTATAATAAACGTAAGTGTACAATTCCATGAAAATAAAAAACGTTAACTTAGAACGAGTGCGGACCATGGACCTAAAGGCATTAACTACATAGGCCTAGTGAACGGCTGCCAACTTTCTACAGTAGCCCATAACGGACAACCTGCGCTAGAGGGGACTTGTCGCTACTTGTATACAATGAGCTATACTTTTACATTATAACAAAGTACACTTTCTAAATCTAGCAAGGAACCTCCTTCATTTGGTCGTAATCGTAATCTGCAACCTCACTCCTGAATGCCACTAAATCCTACACGCTACACCTTTAATAAAAGACGGGGAATTTTTTTTTTACTCAAGTTTGATTGGGAAATTATATCGTCCTAGTGAGAATATTAAAAGTTAAATATATAATAAAAAGAATCCTAAAAATATGAAGTAAAAAAGTACCATTTTCTGCTGAAAGTCAATTTTAGTTAGCGTGTGCTGTTGGGTAGGCCTATTTTGCTCGGTGGCGTCCACAGCTGTGAGGGCGGTGATTGGAACGCAGCCCTGCTTGGTGCGTTTGCAGAAGAAAGAATAAAACCTGAAACAGAGCCTTTGAAAGACGTGCGGCGTCCGAGGCAGATGGCAACGCGTCGGCCGGGGATTTGAAACGACGCCGTTCGGTGATTCACTCGCACTGAAAACCAGCCAGAGGACGGGCGGAACGGGAGAGGGAAAAGCAAAAGCAAGTTGCATCGCTGTTTCGTCAGTGTCGTTTTATGTGCGGCGGTGGTGTCGGAGCTGTTTCATCCGATGCTGCTGCTCAAGCTGTGTGAAGGCAGCACGCTTTGGGCCGTGTCTCATCGCTGCAATGTAATTGAACTTGTTAGCAGTTTAAATGTTTAGTTTAACCCGCTCCAAGTGTGTGATCCCCTTCCTCTCTCTAAACTGGAAAGATGCAATTAACTATTGCAATTCTTCAACAGAATAAAGTTTCAACAGAGTTTTAGAGTTGTTTACATTGTCACAGAATTTGATATAAACTGAAATAACCCAACGTAAACAGCGCTGTTACATTGTATATGAATATTATATTTAACTAATTGAGAATAGCTAACTCAAGTTCACTTGAGAAGATACTGGGCAGAGACAGAGATGCTGTTGATGCAACCGGCTTATGCGTAATGTAGGCCATCCCTCTGAGTTTACAGTTGTAGTCCTTTTTTATATTTCACAGTCCATTCTCTCTTTTTCCCTCTAACTCATGGCTGACCACATCTCTGGAGTTTTCCAAGATTTTCATCTACAGCGCCCCTGACCGTCGCTACCGCTGTAATGTTTTTCTCCAATATGTCAGATATTATGTATCACACAACTTTAAACAGTGGTGAACATTAAACAGAAGACGTGCCCAATCTCAACGTCCTGTGTACACCAGTGGAGACAAAGTGCTCCTCACATTCCATCCCTCGACTGAACCCTTCAGCCCACAGAAGCTCAGATACACACACACTCTCTCAGTGTAGGGCTGTGGGCCGTCTGCACAACTGGGTACGATGGGAAAAGTCCCTGGTATCTTCATTGGGAGAAACATTTTGCATCCCGTCGTGATCTTGTTATTTAACAATGCTGTACACTACATTTCCCTTCCCTTTCTCCAAGACGCTTATCGTTTTTTGCGATGCGACATTTATTGAAGTCTGAGGAAAGCACACTTAAATCTGTTATTGGCATCTTCGATCTGACGTTTGCCAGCGTTATCGGAAGAAGTGCTAAAGTTTGATATCGGCATCAGTGATCCGTCATTTGCAAAACTTAAAGGGAGACGTGCAAAAATTCAATGTCGGCTTCCGTGAACCAACATTTGCCAAAGATCCGATTTTTTTCATCTGCGCTCCGATATTTTGCTGGAATCGTATATTAGCAACTGCGAGCTGACATTTGCCAAAGTTTGTGAAGAAAAATCAACAGATGAGAAATTAGCATCTTTAATCCAAGGTTTGACCTTAACGGAAGTTCTGATAAATCACACACCACTTTGTAGCATCTGCGATCGGACGTTTGCCAAAGTTTGCGAAAGATGAATCGGTTAATTGACCTATTAGGTTTTATCGGCCGCTGTTCCCTGGGCTGCGGCGGCGACACACTGTAGTCAGACGACAAGGCGAGTGATGCTTTATGGAGCGGCCGCCGGTAATTCAAATCAAGATGAAGTCTGGCGCGATTACGATGTAATGCAATCAGACGGATCCGCGGAGGATATGATCTGGCGCCCGTTCCACCGTCACTCTACCCTGGACGATGGAGGATGTGTCGTCTTTCTGGCACATATTGATAGCTGGCGTTGTGTGTGTGTGTGTGTGTGTGTGTGTGTGTGTGTGTGTGTGTGTGTGTGTGTGTGTGTGTGTGTGTGTGTGTGTGTGTGTGTGTGTGTGTGTGTGTGTGTGTGTGTGTGTGTGTGTGTGTTTTGAGAAAGAGCAGGAGGAAAAGACAGATCGGGTGTGCTTGCCTCCACACAAAAAACAAACACGAAATGTAGTTACACTGCGGATGCTGGCACAGAGAACCAATGGAAATCCATCTTCTGGCAGGCCAGCAGTGTTCTGTTTTTGTGTGTGTGTGTGTGTGTGTGTGTGTGTGTGTGTGTGTGTGTGTGTGTGTGTGTGTGTGTGTGTGTGTGTGTGTGTGTGTAAACGAATGCCTAGGGATCAGAACTACACAATAAGAGTCCTTGCTAGTCCCTTATCCCTGAATAGAAGGGCATACAATAAAAAGAGCTGACCTTGACTTGGGGCAGGGACTGGCAGACAAGCGACTGGCCCTACTCCTTGCTAGTCTCTGCAGTCACAAATGCAAATGCTGAACCCGCAACCCTTTATGTTTTCTAGTTGTCATCCTTACTAATTAAGTCATGGAAGAAGGCACTTGTCATGGCCCCCTCTATGTGTTCCTGCTCTATAAATAATCTGTTATTCACAGAGCGTCCAACTAAGTGTGTTCTCGAACTACTAAGAGAATCACATTAATATGCTACAGCGGGACACGGCTGTCTGTTTATTCTCCTTGGCTGGATCCTTCCACGATTGCGCTGATTCCTGCAGTCTGGACTTGCTTGGAAGTCTGAAAGTTGTATTAATAGACGACACGTCTGCCTATTCAGCAGCGATCGCACTCCTGCCAGGGATCCCTACTGAGTTCTTCGTCTGGGTTTTGAGGTTTTGCTCCATGTTTTTTAGAGCAGTGGTTCTCGTATGGGGGTATGTGAACCCCTAGGAGTACTTTGGAGTACTGCAGGGTGTGCTGAAAAAAAAGAAAAATTCTGAAAGACAAAAAGACAAAAGACAAAAGAAAGTGGTTTAAACATAAACCTGACAAGGAGAAAGGAAAATAATCACTAAATTGTGAGTATTTGAACCCTTTTAATTTTGGGGGGTTTCTGAGGACTTTGAGGCTGTAGCTGACCGAGGCTAACAGTGTAGCTCGTCAAGGTTTTTAACTCATCAACACTGCCAGGGTTAGGGGTTGGATTCCCACTGAACAGGAATGAGTGTGTATGTTAATGTTCACGCTCACGCTGTTGTTAGATGGTTTGGATAAAAGGTGTCCACCAAAGAGCGTTAATATTACACTCATGAGTTTGGTTAGACCATCATCGCTAACATTAGGCCTCTCATAGAACAGCAATTTCCCAGAAACCAGTATCTTAGGCGAATCATTTCAATGTCCAAACCTGGGTCTAATAAACTACACCCTGTCTTATCTTAACAGTGTTTGTCTGTCACGTTCTAACTCTCATACTCATATATTCTCACTCTCATACTGAAACACGATGTGAACTCCTCCTCCACTCCAAAAAGCGCCCTGAAATATACATAAATACATAGAAAGTAAATTAAAACGAAAGGAAGCAGATGGTGTCAGTGCGTCTGTGTCTATGTGACGGCGTACCAGTGAGACTGCGTTGGCGTGGTTGTGAGAAGACGGGAGGATTTGCGTAGTAAAATATGTAAAGTAACACATGAAGCGTGGAGATTGCGGCGGCGGCGGCGGCGGGCTACTATGGCACGTCCTGTTCCTGCTGCGCTCAGTGACTCCCTAATGCGTTTGTAATTACCTTCTTACACAGCCGACTCATAATTAGTTGATCGTTGCGTTCTTCTTCTCCCTCTGTCGCTGCTAAGTCGTCCCTCGGCTCTGCTAGGCTATAGGCGGGCTGACCTGTAATTTAGGTCGTTCTGGTGAGAAGAATCCGAGCGATATTAGTTCAGCCACAGGAGTGCATGATTATGGTGATTCCATGTACTTTCATGTCGTCATGGATTGGATTATAGTGTTTTTGGGGCCGATTCTACCAATGGCGAATTTGAAACACGTTTGGGTTAATAGTCTTGGGCCGCTGTTCCGACTTTACAGTTTGTTATTTTGTTCAGAGAGAGAGTCTGAAATCAGGTACATGTCATTAAGGTGCAGGTTTGAGTCGTGCATCTTGCTCTGGGTTGGCTGAGGTCATCGAGCATCGAACCCAGAACATTTTGGCAGCAAGTGGAACACCCTAACTCGACAACCCTGCCCTGCTCCAGCTAATGATAAACATGAGGGCTTCTTTCTTCAGTGGATTGAAGACGCAGCAACAAGCCAAACTGAAAACATTTACTCACATTTATTACCCCCTTGCAGCTTTTTTTGGACCAAAGTTTAGCGCAGTTGTGTTTATTGGTTTGTGCGTTGCCAGTTGCTACCGGTGTGGTGCGGTGTTTTGCTTGGAGCGGGTACATGATGAGACACAGTTGGCCCCGGCTTCGACAGTTATTTCCTCAGTAAATACTAGCTTCTCTCGCTTCACCTTGCAGAGCCAAGAAAGGCCTTTTGGGAGCGGACCCAGCAGAAATAACACTGCTTCGGGCCAGGACGGTCTGTGGTGGTGAAGGATGTTCCCTTCACAGGCCAGAGGACCTTGGCTGGAACCCCCCAATATTCACCGTTTACATGAGGCCCTCCCATCCCCAGCCCTCGAGCAAAGCACCTCAACCCCAATCTGCTCTTTAATGAAATGTATCTAAAAAGCAGTCGCTTTGGTAAAAAGCGGAATGCTAAAATATAAACCGTTTTGATTTCCTAGAACATTATCTACCGCTCTGAGCCATCTGCCACTACGAGATATGAGATGGAGGGGTTTAGGGGAGGATAGAGGAACACTTCGGGTTGAGAGAGTGAGGTTCAAAGGTAGTGGACGAACGTTCTAGGGGAAGGACGTGATCTGTCTGGGGTTGGATGACTCACTGGGCTCAGCTGTGAAAACACACCAGTACCAGAACTCCCCCTGCATTATGCTAGTGGGAGACTGGGGAGCCAGACTGGGGAACCAACACAAAACCACCTTCCATGCCTTTCACTGAGAGGGGAAGTCATGGTCATACCCAAGATGCTTATTTAAGCCCTAGCGAGGGACAAGAAAAACCTACATAAGTGGCTATGATGTCATTGTTCATTTTTAGGTGGAGGTTACATAGGCCTCGGTTGGACGAGCTTGTAGTCAAAAAAACGATTGCCGTCATTTATCCTTGCGGTCTCTCGCCCTCCCCTCGCAACTCTCTCTATTCCCATTCTCGGGCTGTATGGGGCAACTCCCTCTGTTCTTTCTCTATGTCTCACTCTCATAGTCTCTCTCTCTCCCATGAAAATAGAACGCAAGTCAAAGAGTGCCATTGTTTCAGCTAACGAGATGGAAAGCGAGGGCGAGAGAGAAAGGGATTGCACCGCTCCGGCACTCTCTCTCCTCCGGCACTAGAAGATCGCGTTGAGCTAAATCGCGGGCCGCCATAACGTCAAGCACATGTGGCTGGGTTGTATTTTATCTCTCTCACTGTGTGTGAGCCCGCCAGGGAGATCTGTGAGCGGGCAGACCGAAAACACTCTCTGGCACAGGAAGCCCTCTGAAGAAACATCTGATCTGGTTTTGGTTTGAAAACCATTTACTTTCTGTTAATGGGACTCACTCTTTGTTCACAGACGGCTTCAGTTGTTTGTCTGCAGGCCCCAGAATGAAAATGGGGTTGGTTTTATAAGCCAGCTACAGCGTTTATATATATATATATATATATATATATATATATATATAATATATATATATATATTATATATATATATATATATATAGTAATAAGAGCTAGGGTCTGCTTTTATGGGGCCATAAGGGGAATCTGCATGGACATACTTGTTCTCACCTTTCGAGAATACACTGTTGTTCGTATTGATGCATGGTTTCCATGGTTACCATACAGGATCTCATCCATCGCCCGTGGGACCCATGGTAAGGCATGTTGTTCTAGGTGTGTTTGTGTGTGTGTGTCAGGTGTGTGTGAGTGTGTGTGAATGGATGTTTATAGTGAGTAGGAGCACATATGTTAGTGCACTTACGTGTGTGTGTGTGTGTGTGTGTGTGTGTGTGTGTGTGTGTGTGTGTGTGTGTGTGTGTGTGTGTGTGTGTGTGTGTGTGTGTGTGTGTGTGTGTGTGTGTGTGTGTGTGTGTGTGTATTTGTGTGTGTGAATGGAAGTTAAAGAAAAGTGCCAGCATATGTGTTTGTGTGAGTTTACAAACATGTGTCAACATGTGGTTGCAATGTGTGTGCGTGTGTGTGTGTGTGTGTGTGTGTGTTTACGTGTGTGTGAAGAGAAGTTTGAGTTACATGTGCTTGCATCGGCATGTGCAGAGGGGGAGTGAAAGAGAGAGAGAGGGGGAGAGAGACAGAGAGAGCGAGAGAGAAGAGAGAGGGAGAGAGGGAGGAGAGAGAGAGAGGGAGAGAGAGAGAGAGAGAGAGAGAGAGAGAGAGAGAGAGAGAGAGAGAGAGAGAGAGAGGGAGAGGGAGAGACGGAGAGAGAGAGAGAGAGGAAACCAAGCGTCTCTTGCCCACCTATAGGGAAGTCCCCTTCTCTCTCTCCCCCCTTGCCCCCCCCCCCCCCCCCCTTTGATCATCAGCCTATGGATTGCCGCGAGCGACGGCGGATTTATGGCCATGGTGGGGCCCCCCTGCCTCGCCCCGCCAGGTCCTAATGTAATTGTTGCTCTGCTGGGGTTTCCCCTTCAACAGACTCCCCCGACCCCCCCCCCCCCCCTTCCTCAGACACCCCTCCTCAGACACCCCCCCCCCCCAACCCCCCCCCCCCGGCTCAGCTCCCATTACATACATCATCCTCTGGTTATCATGTGGTCTCCACTCCTGGTTAACACATGGACCACATGATACCAGCTCCATGTCCCCACCCCCCACTCCAGGGGGGTCCATGTCACCTTGGTCCAGGGGGGACCCACTCCAGGGGGGACAGGTCTATGTTACCCTGTCTTGTTGGGACCCACTCCAGGGGGGTCTGGTCTATGGTACCGTGGTCCTGGTCGGATATAGAATTACTTCATTTGTCAGTCGATAAGAACAACAATATATCTCTGTCGGTACAGTAAGGATGTTCATAGAACCAAGTGTCAAGCACAAACAGTCATTAGGTTAACCCATTCCCTGTATACAACAATGATAGCTAGGAGAAGATGCTGCAACATAAAATAAGTGTGTAGAGGGGTAAGGGGGGTCAGGTCCATGTTAGGGGGGGGGGGAGAGAGATCGGTCTCATCCATCACGTTGGTGATTATACGGCAGGAAGAAGTCTGTGACAGCGCATTATGGGATGGTTTTAAACATGGCTGCTGTGGATATGGAAAGTCATCGCAGATGATTCAGCGTCCGATTTCAAATGGATCCAGATGTGGAGGAAAGGCGATGCCCACTGGCGTGACGGGATTGCCTCACCTGGCGGCCATATTGGTCAGTTAGCTGGGTAAACCTTCTAGTCTTCGGAAACCATGGCAACTTAACGCATTACTTTTAACTTCTTCTTAATTCCAGTCCCCCACCCTTCATTTAGAAAGCATTACCGTTGAGTTGTCATGGTTTTCCCCTATGGTTCCAGACGGCTCGAGGTTAAACTAACCCATGTGGCCGTGAGGCGTATCAGAACATTCTGTTTGTCGTGCCGATCGGAATCAGCAGCTGCAGTGACCTGGTTCACCACAGAGGGCGCTGTTTCTGAGATTTGGTATTTGGTATTTTTCATTTACAATTTAAAGTCGTGCAAACTCACTGTGGCTCTGTCCCAGACTCATCCCGACTTAAGGCTTTTCCCGACCCTTTTACACTCGCCCTGAAGTGACGCGTAGCAACGCCTAACTTTTTTTTAAGTAGGCACAAATACCTGAGCGAGCCAGCTACAAAAACAGTTGGGGCGTTCGCGGTTGGCCGAGCAGCCAGTAAAATGCTGAGCTGAAGGCTGCTGTTTGTGGAAGCTGGACGGCGTGTTTTCGCAGGTGTGTCTTAACATGGTGTTTTATATTCAATATTTTACTGATTCAGAGGCCTGAGGAGGCCAAGTCCACACGCTCTGGCGTCACTGGTTTTCCCTTTACGTTTAAGAGTCAACCCTAAGTGTGATTAAGGGCTGCACAAATAAAATGGACCGGACTTGTTTAGTATTGAACTACCGGGCCAAGTTTACTTCCCAAGTTTCCCCGGAATTATTTAGCTAAACAAATCAATTTTGATGTGTTGTTGTTGAGTGGCTGGAGGTTGAATTAGTAGGAAAACCTTCCCTTGTGGGTCATCACTCATTCGCTGTTTCAACAGGATAGTCCAGAGGTGTGGATGGTGTTTGGCTCCTGGCCCAAGGGCTCTGGGCAGTCTACCTGCAGGCCTCCTCTGTGCCATATCCCTTTAAACGCTTCTTAATGACATGCGTCTAAAATTCACAAGAATGACATGCATCTAAAATTCCCTGGGAATGCCTTTGGTTAAAAGAGTCTAGATTGTAAAAAGTAACAACTGCATGTGGCACATGTTGACGTCATTAAATTACTTATAGCCTCGCGTGAGTTTCAAACCACAAAAAAACTCGTGTTTATCATGAGCTTGAACAGGGCAGGGTAGTTGAGTTAGGGTGTTCCACTCTCTGCCAAAAGGTTCTGGGTTCAAGGCTCGAAGTCAACCCAGAGCAAGATGCCCGACATGAACCTGCACCTTAATGACATGTACCTGGATTCAGAGTCTCTCTCTGGATGAAAAAGCAAACAGTAAAGTCGCAACAGTGGCACACGACTAACAATCCAATTGTGTTTCAAATTTACCATTGGTAGAATCTGCCCCGACAACTATAATCCACTCCGTAACTACATCGACATCTCAACGCCTAGGGCCCCCCGCTCCTGCTCCTGCTCTGATTCTAGCGTGTTCATATTGTCTTGGGACGTCAGTACACCAGTGTGACTGAACCACCCGAGCGTGGGCTTAGGGACAAAGCGCCGCCCGCCATCTGCCTCTCGGCGGCCTGTCTGTGGGCCAGCGTCGGTGAGGACGCTGGGTCCTCCCGGGGCGCCTTAAGACGTCTGCGATGCGTCGCAGCGTTCCAGACGCCGATCTGTGAGACGATAATCTCCTCAAGATGGCTCTCCCTCGCCGACGGCCTAGGATGTCTTCCTGCTCACGAGAACGGTCCTCTGAGAGTGTTAGTCGACACGTCTGTCGTCGGCGGGGATCCGTTCCGGTGAAACTCAAGTGGGATGATTTCTCCTCTGCTGATCTGTTTAGAGTTACAATAAGCAGGAAAGGGCGGGAGACCGTTAGATGCGGTTAAACAAGGGCATTACTAGGGCAAAGTGGTACAAGAGTGGTACTGTTTTAAATTTTTAATAACTGAAAAAGAGCCACGCTGGGATAGTATTATGAGGAGTTAGCATCAAATGAAAGGCAATAAAACTGTATAATGTGCTTGTGGAGATCAGATATATTCAAAGGACTACAACAACAATAAATGGCCTAGGCTTACATTTGAAAAATAACCCAATCTCAACGATGGTGTAAGGTGAGCGAAATGGCCCAAATGAACAGCTGACAGACGGACGAGTGATCAAAACAGAAACAGGGCTCTTGAATTTATTTGATCATCTCTCATCTGAATATCCTGAATCATCGTCATGAAAAAAAATCTGTCTCATTCTGTGTGATTCTGGGCAGCTTGTGTGTATAGGTAGAAGCTTTAATGCTTGGCTTTTCTCGGTCGCAGTCTATCGAACTGTCGCACACATGCAGACATGCAGACACGCACTGCAGACATGCAGACACACACACTGGAGACACACACTGCAGACATGCAGACACACAGACACACACTGCAGACACATACTGCAGACATGCAGACACACACTGCAGACACACACTGCAGATAGGCAGAAACACTGCAGAAACGCAGACACACACATCCAACCATCACCGTCCACTCATGCGAGCCACGTGCGGCCCTGTGAATGTTGACCCCAATGCCGATGTAGCGGTGAATCCAGCTGTTCCTCACCCAGCAAATCCTGGTAACTAACCAGTGATGTGTGCTGGAGGAGAACACATCTTCTCTCCTGGCACTTATCACCAAACATTTGCATAAAGTGTACCTCCCCTCAGCTCTCGCTCGTCGCCGTACCAACGAGGCGTGCGGCCCGAGGATGGCGAGCTGAGGTCGAGAGGAACGGCAGATGGCTGCTTTGAGTCCTGCTGGCCTTCCCTTACGTGAAGGGTCAGGGTCAGTGCAGGAACGGACTGCGACCCCTACGAAACGCCTCCTGGGGTGCTGTTCAGGGTTCTCCACCCGGGCCGGGGGCCAGCCCTGGATAGCTGGTCCCTGGGGCCCACCCTGGAGCTCTGGGAAATAACACCCTGCTCAGCACCCAGCGGTCACCACTGCCTCCGCGCTCGCCTCGGACCGGAGCGGTTGCCATGGTGACTCGACTACGAGCGAAACGAGAGAGCGAGCGTGTATTTACGTCGGCGGGATGTGGCCGAGAGTTTATTCTGGGTCCAGCTGTGCGATGGTTTTTACGGTCGGTCGTCCAGCGCTGTCAAACACAGGAACTCTGCCGCGGCGGCTGCGCTCTTGCTTCTCGTAAACCACGCAGCCCCGGCCCCACCGGGGAGCTGCACCTGCAGGCACTACAGTCAATGGGCTCTTTATTAACACCCCCCCCCCGAACCACACACGACGGGACACGGACCCACGGGACCACATGAGATGAGCAGCTGGGCCTGGGAGGAAGCCGTCAGCACGGCCTGGGTTCTGCGTTCTGCTCCGGTGGGAGGGTTGGAGGAGAGGACGGATGGACGGACGGACAGACAGACAGACAGACAGGGGTTAGGGTGTTTGCTGAACAGATGAGAGTTATGGGGTCCAACCCCAAAGTCAGCAGTCTACCTACAGACAGCTCTGACCGGCTCATCAATCACATGCATCTAAAAAATGCATACGTTGCTTTCAAATAACAGTGTCCAGCTGAGTGGCCTAATAACTAGTATTATATATCAAAGTAAAAAAAAAATATATATATATATATATATATATATATATATATCACTGATAAAATCGCTGACAATAATGATAATCGTAATCATCATGACATGCTTCTGTCTGATATACATTAGGTACTTTTCATTTCAATCAACGTTTTACAACAGTTCACTGGACCGTCCGACCCTGTGTCACACTCCGACCCCCCCCCCCCCGCTGACATGCAGTCATCTCTCTGCCTCCTCAACATGCTCTTGGGCCCCACCTGCCCGCCCCTATGGAACATGTATGTGGGCGCCATTTTCCATCGGAATGACAAGACAACGGAAACAGACCCCGTAACACCCCCCCCACAGTAAAACAAAGCAGCACATCTACAACCGTAACTGCTGACTGCTCCGCTAGAACTCGCGGTTTGATAATATACTTATTACCACTCATCCCCTTCACTGTAGGCCTTCGACTTCAACAGAAAACATTAAAATAGACTATTATTTATTTATGGACAGATTAAGGAGCCGGGGGGGATTAGAGACAGACGTCGTCCCGTTTTCTATGAATTCCTAATGAGGACCGAGTCCCCAAACGGTCGCTTTTCTCGACACATTGAATTGACCAACACTCGTATTATCCCCCTCCCCCGGTCCGAGGGAAGCGCACAATCAATGAGAGCCGGGCCGTCCCCGATCTGATAAGCATCAG
>OLKM01000632.1:214953-219953 GCA_900291075.1 Melanogrammus aeglefinus | reverse complement strand
AGTACATTCATCACAAAATGAATCAATGTGTTTTTTCTGGCGGTCATTTTGACCCCCTGAATAAACAGAAACGTGTTGTGTGTCCAATACTGGAGCCTGGAGGGGTCATGGGAAACCTGTACGCCTCAGGCTCGTGGTCCGTGTGAGAGAAAACCACATGGCCTTCAAAAGCAAACAAAAACAAGTACATAAAAAACAGTTGGTAATAACAAATGTGTGACAGAAATACAGTTGTCAACGCCAACTGTGGTCCAAACTGTCATAAAACACCAGACCTTTAAAGTATCGTTTCGAATGTCGTCAATCTTATGTCACCCTTATCTCCGTATAGTGTGGTGAGTGATACTAAACAGTTAGCGTAGCATGCTAACGTAGCACATAAAAAACTGTTGGTAATAACAAAAGTGTGACAGAAATACAGCTGTTGCCGCCCACTCAGGTCCGAACTGTCGTAAAACACCAGGCTTTCAAAATATTGTTTCGAATGTCTTCCATCTTATAAGACACCACATACATCTCCTTGTATCGTGGTGAAACAGTTATCGTAGCATGCTAGAATAGCACTCAAAAAACCGGTTGGTAATAACAAATGTGTGACAGAAATACTCAACTTTGGTCCAAACAGTCATAAAACACCAGCCTTTTAACGTATTGTTTCAAACGTCATCTATCTTATAAGTCACTACATTGAGATGTAATGTGGTGTGGAGTACTTCTAAAGAGTTAACCTAGCATGCTAATGTAGCTAACGGGTTTTTTGCTAATTGTGACCGTGTGTAACCTTTGTCTGTGTACTTAAAGACTGAGGGGTTTGTGGTGACCACTACTGCTATTACATGGAAGCAGTCCATTACCTTGCAGAAAGCGGCTGTAGAAGTAATTAACAATCCTCTCTGTTGGGACCTCGTTCAATACAACGTCAATATAATCCTTGCCTGTCCATTACACTTTGTTTAATTAAATATGTAAATCATCTTTGTTGTAATTACAATGTGTGCGTGTTTGTGTAAATGACTGTGTGTGTGTGTGGGTGTGTTTGTGTGTGGGTGTGTGTGTGTGTGTGTGTGTGTGTGTGTGTGTGTGTGTGTGTGTGTGTGTGTGTGTGTGTGTGTGTGTGTGTGTGTGTGTGTGTGTGTGTGTGTGTGTGTGTGCGTGAGTGCATAGACTACCACAAACTCATGACGAGACAGTAAGGTATTGCACTTAATTGGCAGAGGGAGTGGGCAGCGATTATTACAGTGAAATTGCTTTGGAAAAACAATTAACAGGAACTTAAAACATCAGCCAAACTTTACAGGCTGAAACCAAACTCTGATTTGGTTTTCACGGTTCATACGAGCGATGGATATATTTGTGTAGCAGTTTGGTGTGTGGGAATGACCTGAGGATTTGTGTTGAGGTCGTACCTCATGTCAAACACAACTCATGGACTCCCTGGCCTCTCGGTGCGGTGTGTGTGACGCCTGTGAACCAGTCCTGAGAAGCAGTGGTTCAATTGATCACAAATATGATCTGTTGGTTGCCTTTATAGTGGGGATTAAATCCTCACTTGAATTACACGTCGAAATAACTAAACCTTTATTCGTACTTGGCACGTCCAGTATAAGTATAAGAAGTAATCAGGGACCAAGACTTTTCCTTGTTCCCTCATTTGTTTTTCTTTGAGGTTTCCTTTGGATGATTGCTTGTGTGTGTGTGTGTGTGTGTGTGTGTGTGTGTGTGTGTGTGTGTGTGTGTGTGTGTGTGTGTGTGTGTGTGTGTCTTGGCTTTGGCTTTGCGGGGTCGTGTGTGTGTCCTTGGCTTTGAGACTTTGTGCGGAAGGTCGTGTTAAGTTGGTTTATTTTATAGTGGCAACGAAAATCTTCTCCCTGTCGATTTAAAACATTCCAGCCATTTTTATGTGACGCCAAATGCCCCTCCCCTTTACCCCCCCCCCCCCCCCCCCCCCTAAAGTCTGAACAACATTGAGGTGCAAAGACAATAGTGGGGAGAAAAGTGTTGGTTCTCCAGTTCTCGCTGTGCCCAGGGCTCATGGGGTAAGGCTCAGCAAAGGGCCCCTTCGTAGGAAATACCTCAACCTAAGATGTACCATGTGAACGGCTCGTTATTATATCAGAGCGGATTCACTGGAGTGAGGCGGCTTTGATGAGCGCGGCAGCTAACTGCTAACAGCTAACAGCTAACAGCTAACAGCACAACGGGAGGCTGAATATATCATAAAGACTGATGGCAGAAGGTGTATTTCGGGGCGCGCGCAGAAATCCATATATAGTTGTTTTTGATGCACGGAGGAGGAGGGAGAGGAGGAGGAGGAGGAGGAGAAGGAGAAGGGAGAGGAGGAGTAGAGAGGAGGGAGAGGAGGAGGAGAAGGAGGAGAGAAAGAGGAGGAGAGGAGTGAGAGGAGGAGGAGGAAGAGAGCAGGGGGGGGAGAGGAGGAGCAGAGGAGGAAGAGGAGGATGAGGAGGAGCGGAGAGGAGGTGGAGGGAGAGGAGAAGGAGGAGAGAAAGAGGAGGAGAGGAGTGAGAGGAGGAGGAGGAAGAGAGCAGGAGGGGGAGAGGAGGAGGAGAGGAGAAAGAGGAGGATGAGGAGGAGCGGAGAGGAGGTGGAGGGAGAGGAGAAGGAGGAGTGGCAGCACGGGGAGAGGAGCACGAGGAGAAGGAGGAGAAGGAGGAGAGGACTGAATAGAAATAGAAATAGAAATGGGGGCAAGTGAAGAGGAGGGAGGATTAGGATGTTGCATAAAACATGAAAAGATGTTGCAGAGAAAAAAGGAAAAGCCAAGCGGAACACCACGGAGGGTTCATCTGGAGGCCGGGAGCGCGCGGGAGAGAGCGACAGGCGGAACCGGAGTCCCGGCCCGCGGCCGCGCTCCCAGCCAATCAGAACAGAGGAATCAAACGGCTGGCGGACGGACGGAGGCGGGGTGAGACGCAGGTGAGCGGGAGGAAGAGGAGACGCTCAGGGGGGGGGGGGGGGGGAAAGTCCTTCACGCCACTAAGCCACGCACACACACACACACACTCGAAGTACACACACACACACACACACACTCGAAGTACACACACACACACACACACACACACACACACACACACACACACACACACACACACACACACACACACACACACACACATGAAACAAAGTTGGTGGCAGCTCACTTTCCAGTGTTCTGACTGTTGGACCCCTTCTGCCATCAAAGAGCATACGGGTGTGTTTTGATGAAGACCTCCATCCTCATCCTCCTCTTCCTCCCCCCATAGGAGGGTTTCACGTGGTGTCACAGGCATTCCAAGCTATCTTTTCACCCTTCTGGTCAGAATAAGAACCCTGCCCTGCTATTGGCTCCCTGGCGGTGGCCTGTCGTGCGCTCCCATTGGGCGTAGCCTTAGATCAGGAAACAGCCTTGATGCATTATGGATGTGGTACGCCCAGCGTCCTACTTGATGGAGCTGGGAGGTTTAACTCCTGCATGGTGGGGCTCCTGCATCCATCCCTATGGTGGGGGGGTGGGGGGCTACGTGTTGGGGAGGCTGAGGTCTGGCCCCTCTGACTTGGCCTTTGTGGGGGTCCTCTGTGGGGAGCGACCTCCTGATTCTTCCCTTCCTGCTCGGCTCCTGCTCCGGCCTCCAGAACGTGTGGGTGTTAGGGCAGTCTAGGCTCTAGTGGAGGAGCAGGTTCGACTCCCAGACGAAGAAAGGCCCTGGGTTTGAACCCCAGTGTCTGTAGGCGCCCTTGACCAAGGTGACCCCTAACCCCCTAGCTGCTCATAGGTGACCTGGATCTCAACCACAACTACTGCTGCTCGTTGCTTTGGATAAAAGTGTTAGCTAAAGTTCTAAATATTTTGAGTAGAGTGGAGTTTGCGGTAGAGTTTGCGGTAGAGTTTGCGGTAGAGTTTGTGGTGGAGTTTGCGGTAGAGTTTGCGGTGGAGTTTGCGGTGGAGTTTGCGGTGGAGTTTGCGGTGGAGTTTGCGGTAGAGTTTGCGGTAGAGTTTGCGGTAGAGTTTGCGGTGGAGTTTGCGGTGGAGTTTGCGGATGGAGTTGCGGTGGAGTTTGCGTGGTGGAGTTGTGCGTGGAGTCGGGTTGGGTTTGCTGGAGTTTGCGGTGGAGAGGTGCGGTTTTAGAGTGTCTGGTGGAGTTTGCGGTGGAGTTTGCCGTGGGAGTTTCGATGGTTTCGACGCGCGGTGGAGCGCCAACCTCAACTTGTTGTTGCGAAATTTCCCCGCCCAGCCGGCCCGGAAGGAGTGAAGGTAGACAAGCGAACATCCTGTGATTTCCGTTAAGTCTGACGTGTCTGGGGAACCAGGAAGGCACGCGGACTGGAAACCGTCCGGGCCGTGCAGCTGAGAGTGAAGAGGGAACCGTGGGGTGGCTGAAAGGCGCCGTTACAGGGGCTGAATTCAAATCCGTTTTGGTGGAGCGCCTGCAAAAGACAAACGCGCTTACTGGAGATGCTTCGCGCTGTTCACATGTCGCGTGTGAGTGTGTCTTCGCCCCTGCTGTGCTCCTGCCGAGGATAACAGCACCGCAGAGGGAGAGAAGGAAGGAATGTCCACGGACACGGCTCCAGCTGAGACCGATTCAGGATTCCTGGGAAAGTCGAACCCTGTATTGTGGAATCCATGGAATCTGGGCGAGATGGCTAATGGCCGGTGTGTGGATCGGGCCTCCACCCACGAGTAAGCCAGTCTCCCTCTCTTTGTTCCAGGGTTTCTTTCTTTACATTTACATTGAGTGCAGTTTTAGCAGACGCTGTTTAGTCGCAAAGCGACTCACCAAGTGCAAGTGACATTTGTTCAGAAGTAATAGGGCCGACAATATGTCTCTGCCTGTACAGCGAGGATGTTCATAGAAACAAGGCCAGCTACGAACAATCGCTAGCTTTAGAACCCAGTTCCCGCGTATACAACAAGCGAAGCCTTAGGGAATAAAGGGTAGCTACACCAGATGCTAAGTTTACTATTTTTAGTGCCAGGACGTACAACAGAAGAGGGGTGG
>OLKM01000632.1:201596-209420 GCA_900291075.1 Melanogrammus aeglefinus | reverse complement strand
TGTGTGTTGGTGTGATTGTGTGTGTGTGTGTGTGTGTGTGTGTGTTGTGTGTGTGTGTGTGTGTGTGTTGTGTCCGGTGTGTGATGTGTTTCTCTCGCTATATACCTTATGAATTTAAGTGTATCACAGTGGGGTGCTGCTGATAAAGCAGATCACCCTTCTGTCTGGCGTACAGGTCGGTGACTCCAGGAACTGAACAGTATAGGTCCGGACCTCGGTGGTTCCAAACAAGTGGCTCTCGATAACCTCTAGGGGCCGCCAAAGGGCCACAAAGCCTGAATGAATTGGATTAAAAAAATCTATAATATAAATCTATTATATTAACGGTACTCCATTGACAGAAGTTATTCTCATAATTAGTACTAACTAATGCCAAATATCAAGCCATGATTTAGTGTTTGAAAGTAGTTGTTTTTTTTGCATTGATGATGGACAGAGGGGCTGTGTCCGTTTTTTTCTAATAATATCAAGCCATACTACAATTCAATTTACTCGACCATTTTTTCCATTATGGAACATTAGTATTCCAAAAGATCCCACGGACCACCTGCAGTACTATAGAACCACAGGTTGAAAAACAATGGCTTATATATGGCCTGTAACGGTTGGGAACCCCTTTCTTTTTACAACAAAAACACATCCTACCCAAATAATTCGAATTATGTTAGCCAGTTTGCTTCATACTGTGTCCAATAAAACCTATTGAGTCTCGGATCTTGAAGAAATTAACATTTTGTTGACCCAAATTATTCAGTTGGTGTGCTTTGTCCAGTAGATGGCAGTCGTGCTTCATTATGCCTCAAAGAACGGTTCATCGGTGCACTTATCTTAGTAGCCAATCTTTAGTGACTCTAACTCTGTTCGCTATATTCTGGGTGAATGGGTGTGCTGAATATAAATCTACTTTTCCCTTTCTCTTTGTTTATCATACATTGTATGCATGAGGAAAATTTCAGTTTCTGAAACTTTATTAGTTAACCAAGTTATATGACTTTATACATGCTAGAGAGAAATATATTTCCCCCTTTCCCTCAAATCTTAAAGCATTTTAAAAATGTTCCCATTGCATCCCACTCAGAATTCCTCAACCCATCCCTGATTTGTGAATCCACCTGAGCCAAGAACTAATGCTCCTCTTCCTCGGAACATGTACTCCCAGCACAACCGTTCACGTATTCCCGTTAATGATCCCCTCTGATCCCGACGTTCCCACACTGCGAGGGGAGAGCGGAGAGGAAGAGGGGGGGGATACTGTTTTGTCATCACAGCTCATTCCTTTGTTGTTCTGATCAGCCCCTTGAGCAAGGCAGCCCCTCGCAATCAATCCCGTCCCTCCGTGACCTGCCCTCTCCCTTCTCCAGAACTCTTTCCCAAATTCACCTTCCAGAAACTTTTACATTATACACTCGCCCAACATCTTCTATAGGTCCCCAACACCCCATTTGCCTCCCTCAATCCCTGCTTCTCCACCCTCTCGTCTGCCTCCCCCTCCTCCCTCTCCTCCTCCTTCTTCTCCCCCTTGTTCTCCTCTTCCTCCCCCTCCTCTCCTCCCTCTCCTCCTCCCCCTCCCCGTCTTCCTCCTCCTCCCCCTCCCCGTCATCTCTTCCTCCTCCTCCTCCTCTCCTCCTCCCTCCTTCCTCCCCTTATCCTCCTCCTCCTCCTCCTCCTCCCTCCCTCCTCCTCCCCCTCCTCCTCCTCCTCTCTCCTCTCGCCCTCCCCCTTCTCCGTCTTCCTCCTCCTCCCTCCTCCTCCTCCTTGTCCTCTTACTCTTCCTCTTCCTGACCAAAATCTCCTCCCAGGTTTTCCCTTTTTTGGCTGTTTTCACTTGTGATGTCACTTTGGGACGTGATAAGCTCACCCACCTCCTTTTGAAAGTCCCCCTCCCCCCCTTGCCTCCCTGCCTCCACCCTTCCCTCCCTGCCTCACCCCTTCTTATCCTCCGCCTCCTCTTATCTCCCCCCCACCCCCCTTCTCCTTCTCTCTCTTTCTTCTCTGTTTCATCTAGCTCAGACACTTTCAAGACGTGATAAGCTCAACCACAACCTTCCAGAGGCCTCCTCCTCCCTCCTCCTCCTCTTCCCGCCATCTCCCCTCCCGCCTGCCTCCACCCTCTCTCCCCCATCCTCCATCCACCCAAAATTTCCTTATTTCTTTGTGTGTGTGTGGGGGGGGGGGGTCACTTCCAAAGTCACTATCAAGACATGAAAAGCTCAGCAACGGCTAAACTTCCCCACCCTTCGTACCCTCCCTCCACCCCTACCCGTCTGTTCCCCCCCTCCTCCACCCTCTCGTCTGTTCCCCCCCCACCCCCCTCCTCCACCCTCTCGTCTGGTCCCTCCCCCTCCCTCCACCCCCCCATCCTCCACCCCCCCCCTCCTCCACCCTCTCATCTAGGTCCCTCCCCCTTCTCCATTCCCGTCTGGTCCCTCCCTCCTCCCTCCAACCCCCCCTCCTCCATCCCCCCCTCCCTCCACCCCCTCCTCCTCCACCTCTCTCGTCTGGTCCCTCCTCCTCCCTCCACCCCCCCCCCCTCCTCCATCCCCCCCTCCCTCCAACCCCCCCCCTCCTCCATCCCCCCCTCCCTCACCCCCTTCCCTCCTCCACCCTCTCGTCTAGTCCCTCCCTGCTATCAGGGGTCCTTTATGACGCTTCGGGGCCCCCGGGGGGCCTGGACGACGAGGCCATAACTGGAACACACTCGGCCCTTTGATCCGCGCTACAGAGCACTCGGGGGCAGTTAGCCGCTAGATTAGATAGCGCTAGCGCCGTCGTCTGCTAGCGCTATGCTAGCCCTGGCGCTACGTAGTGGCTAGTGAGTCACAAAGAAACAGAACTTAAGACAAACATTCAGAGATCGGAGGAGACGCCTCCTTCTTTGAAATGGAACTAGTTAGAACTGGTTGGAACCGGTGTTACTGTGTTACATTTACATTTAGGGCATTTAGCAGACGCTTTTATCCAAAGCGACTTACAATAAGTGTTGTCGGATACGTGGGGATTTGGAAGTTTGCCGTTAATGTGGAGAAAGTTTGTTTAGTTTGTCATCGGCTGGAGTGTTAGAACCAATGTTTGGAACCAGGGCTGTCTGGTGTTTGTTTGGGGGGGGGAATGTTTGTGCGTAATGTGGAGAACATTTGTTTCGGTCTGTCGTCGGTCGACAAAGGAGGAACCGATGTCTGTGAGTGTTGTATGATATTCTCTTTGGGGAGAACCATTGTAAACACAAATGTTCTAAGATGGATTTCATTCGGTAAAATGACATCCAAACATAAAATGTCTGACTAGAACATCACAAAGCAATTTCTTAGCCGGTACGGGGGATTTTGAAAACAAGCATATTTTTAATCAGTTAACGCACAACAGTGAACAACTTGTGCCTTTATCACTGAGGACTGTGCACAGAGTGGAAAACCTACGTAAATATTCTATCAAATAAATAAATGCTTAAACTCTACCAAATAAACTAAAGAAAATTAAATAAGCAAAAAACTCACAAATGTACAAATTCCTTCTTCTATTTTGAGTGACAGCCTCTTAGTCTTGTCCCTCTTTGTCTCTGTGTGTATCTATTGAGGCCCGTTACCAACTCTAACCCTGTCTGTCTGCATGGTGCTTCGCGAGCCTATCAGCTGTCTGGCGGGTCTCTCTCTCTCTCTCTCTCCCCCCCCTGTCTCTCTGTCTCACACACCCAGTGACCCCTGACCTCTCGTTGAGGTGTGCCTGGATGCTGATGAATGAGAGGTTTCTAAACACGGCGGGTTTTAATTACCGATGTGCTGCCCACGCTCTGGCTCTGCTGAACACACACACACACACACACACGCGCGCACACACACACACACACACACACACCTCCAGACGTGCTAACACACACATTCTCAGACAGTACACTGACACATACACACACACACAGATTGCGTGTCCGTGCGCCATGAAATCAGCGCTCTCTCTCTCTCTCTCTCTCTCTCTGTCTCTGTCTCTGTCTCTGTCTCTGTCTCTGTCTCTGTCTCTGTCTCTGTCTCTCTCTCTCTCTCTGTCTCTGTCTCTGTCTCTGTCTCTCTCTCTCGTCTCTCTCTGTCTCTCTGTCTCTGTCTCTGTCTCTGTCTCTGTCTCTCTCTCTGTCTCTCTGTCTCTGTCTCTGTCTCGTGTCTCTCTCTCTGTCTCTCTCTCTGTCTCTGTCTCGCTCTCTGTCTCTGTCTCTCTCTCTGTCTCTGTCTCTCTCTCTGTCTCTCTCTCTGTCTCTCTCTCTGTCTCTCTCTCTGTCTCTCTCTCTGTCTCTCTCTCTCTCTCTCTCTCTCTCTCTCTCTCTCTCTCTCTCTCTCTCTCTCTGCCCTGTGATGTGTGTCATGTCGAGGGTGTTTCCCCACCCTGACCCACCATCACCCTGCAGTGCGGTCCCTTTATACCTGCAGGCAAGACCGTCAGTCAAAAGGTTCTGGGTTCGAACCCCGACGTCGGCAGTGTCGACCCGTCGGTATCGGAGAGCAAGATTTCCTAAAGGCGGACCTGCTCTTTAATGAGCTGACTCTAACGAGGAAGAGATGCCAGTGAAAGTCCGGACTGGTGGGTCAGGGGTCAAGGGTCAAGCGACCTGGTTCTGATTAGATGGAATTTTCGAATGTTTAAGAAATTCTGCGCGGGCGTAGACGACATTCCAACCTTGCCCAACACCAACAATAACGATCAATCAAGCTAATGAAGTCCTCCAGGATCCATCGCCCACTTCACTCCGACACGGGGCCACCCCCGTGTTGTTATGTTTGGTGGTATGGAGACATGTCCGTTGGGGATTTATAAATGATGAATTATTCTTCACTCAATCACGCTCATTCCAATACGTCAGTCGCTCAACAGAGAATTTTATTCCGCAGATACTGGGTTGGGCATGGTAACAATGAGGTTGTTATACAAAAGCTCAGCTTACAAACCAGTGCGGTTAAACATATCATCCACTGGTTTGAGGCTAAAGATCGAGTGATTATGATTAAAGCGTAAAGGCCTCAGATTACCGAATAACTAGAATATTGGATCATCACCCCATTACCCACGCCCAGAGGCATACTGAAATCATCTGCTCTGATTAGCTTTAACCCTTTTTTGATGAAACATTTCATCCTGGTGAAGAAACAGCCCTGACACTTAAACAGTACACACACTTCATAAAGCAGTTCCACGAACAGTGAAGCCTATGATGGTTTGTTGCGTCCTATTTCACGTCCGATAGCGTACCGTACAAACAAAAGCATCATATCAAAGAATGCATGCAAAATACCTGAGACCCGGGATAAGCCCAGGACAGTGAGAAGCTATGATTACGATAATAAGAAACCAGATATTGTTTCATCTGGTCGTCCACGAATTGAAGTAGAACACATGACGACGCGGTGGCTGCTCTGTTGATACATCTTTAATCTTTAAATGCGCCGAGTGACCCGGTCTGTAAGTAGTTAATCTCAGAGCTCAGAGCTGAACATAAACGGGAAAAGCGACTCTTTTCAGTTCAACCGCCGTCGCTGACGGACGGCGTCGGAACAGCGTCGGAACGTTTTTTTTTTACGCCTCGCTGAGTTCCCCGGACCCCCCGTCCCTTTTAACTGCAGATGCGTTCCCGTCGCGGAATATGGCAGTGATTTATAATGTTTTGGTTTTCCCGGCGCTCCAACACACCTCTGGCATCTACCACCTGCCCTGAATCTATTAGCAAGGAATCTTCAACACACAGAAGGACAGACGGAGCGGTTGGGGGGGAGCTGAGCGGTCCGAGCGCCCACCAGCCGGTGCTGCGACTGCGGGCCGGAGAGCAGTTGGTTACCCCAACCTACGGGTCGCGAGGCAACTGATCCTGAGACATGCTTAGATGCTGATGTTGTACGTCCTGGCACTTTAAAATAGTTACTTGGCATTGTGTAGCGTCTTACCCTAGCTTTCTTTGTTTTGTACGGGAAATAGGTCAACCTAGTGATTGTTACATTTACATTTTACATTTAGGGCGTTTAGCAGACGCTTTTATCCAAAGCGACTTACAATAAGTACATTTGTCATAAGAAGTGCAACAATATATCGCTGTCGGTACTGAAAGGATGTTCATAGAAGTACAACAATCACTAGGCTAACCAATTCCCCGTGTTACAGCAGTGATAGCAGCTACTGCAGTTGCTACACAGTTAAGTACTATAATACAATACAACACAATGTTAGTGCTTGGCACTTGTTGCTATGAACACATCCTTACTGTACCAACGGCGATAGATTGTTGTTTCTCTTTCTTTCTACTAATGGACTTATTGTACCGGTAAGTCGCTTTGGATAAAAGTGTCTGCTAAATGTAAAATGTAAACGTGAAATGACGATGCTGTTAGTAATGTCAGAGGAGTCTCATAAAAGTCATGCATATAAAACCGGACGGCCTGAAGAACAAGCCGATATCGAGTTTGGTCTGGTGGTGAACATTTATTCACCGGGACATTGGGACCAAACGATGTGTGCGCTGGCAGATGTACACCAGAGTGAGTTCGGAACGACTTCAGGCCTTGGCGGTGGACTCCGGCACGGTCCAGACAGGAGTCAGGAGCCACTTCCCCCATCCCCGTTACGGAACCTCAAGGGAAACGCGTCGGAAAGTCTGAACCAGCAGACGACCCCCTCAGTTTTCCGGGAGGTCAGTGTTGACAGTGTAAACATGATGACATCGATTTTGTCAGTTGGGAGGGCTTTCAATTCAAGTCGGGGCAATTTCCCCGAATGAATTCTACCGCTCCAATCATTTAATGTATAGATTGTCGTTCAGTTGTAGAGCAAAAGACGTAAAGTGTCAGTCAGTCCAATTCCTGTGAATGTAAAAGAATGTATACTAAACAATCGTTTTAAATTAGGATGATGATGATGATGATGATGATGATGATGATGATGATGATGATGATGATGATGATGATGATGATGATGATGATGATGATGATGTTGATGATGCATCCTGGGAACCCGAACCCGAGCCAGGTGTCGTGAGGTCGGCCCCCGACTTCCCTCAGAGGTCCAGCTGGCCGTCAGCACAAAGAGGCCCATTCAGGGCCGCGGCAGAACGTTCCGCT
Source organism: Melanogrammus aeglefinus (assembly GCA_900291075.1). Taxonomy (NCBI): domain Eukaryota; kingdom Metazoa; phylum Chordata; class Actinopteri; order Gadiformes; family Gadidae; genus Melanogrammus; species Melanogrammus aeglefinus. The sequence continues at coordinate 202,335 of OLKM01000632.1, read as the reverse complement.
CAACCTTCACGCCGTCTCCCCCCAGTCTCCCCCGTCTCCCCCCCCAGCCCGGGACACCAGGAGGGGGGAGACGGAGCGAGACGGCGGCGTCCAGAGACCCAACATCCCTTGCTCTGACGAGTGGCCTGCTCTTGGGACAGGAAACAGGTGGAGGAGGAGGGAGGAGGAGGAGGAGGAGAGGAGGAGAGGAGGAGGAGGAGGAGGAGGAGGAAGGAGGAGGAGGAGGAGGAGGAGGAGGAGGAGGGTTTGGGGAGGAGGTGAAGTGAGGAGAGGAAGTGGAGAAGGAGAGGAGGGTTGGGGCGGTGGAGCGGAGGGTTTGGGAGAGGAGGAGGAGGAGAGAAGGTGGGAGGAGAAGGAGAGGAGGGGGGAGGAGAGAGTCGATGCAGGGGGGATTGAGTGAGGAGGTGGAGAAGAGGTGGGCTGTAGGGGTCCGCACAGTGGGAACGTAATGAAACAGCTTTGCGGAGCCAACATCTAATTGAGGTTAGTTTTATTAGGACCACACTTGGGGATCGCTTGTCGTTGTTCTGAAAATCTAAAATGGTGTTTTCCTTTCCGTTAAATGGATCACATCCAGGGGAGCGCGTGTCGTTTTCACAGGAATCTAAATCTGTTTAGTTAAAATTAAATTAATCAAACTAATTGAATCGACACCGGGAACTGGAAGTCTCCAGGGCTGATTCAATACGGCTATTTTCCTACTCGTCTCTTGTTAATAAAACTCTCTCTCTCTCTCTCT